>CAMAOC010000417.1:0-43800 GCA_945859555.1 Megachile ligniseca
CCTATTGGCCTTGTCTTTATCCTTATAACTATTATTATTATCCTTATTACTATTATTATTATCGCTATAACTGTTATTATTATCCTTAATACTATTATTATTATCGTTATAACTGTTATTATTATGGTTATTCTATCGTTACAATCCCTATTACTCTTGTCTTTATCCTTATAACTATTATAATTATCCTTATTATTATTATTATTATCGCTATAACTGTTGTTATTATTCTTGTTACTATCATTATTATCCCTATTCCTCTTGTCTTTCTCCTTATAACTATTATTATTATCCTTATTATTATTATTATCGCAATAACTGTTATTATTATTCTTGTTACTATTATTACTGTCCGTATTACTCTTGCCTTTATCCTTAATACTATTATTATTACCGCTATAACTGTTATTATTATTCTTGTTACTATTATTATTATCCCTATTCCTCTTGTCTTTATCCATATAACTATTATTATTAATCCTTTTTACTATTATTATTATCGCTACAACTGTTATTATTATTCTTGTTACTATTATTACTCTCCGTATTACTCTTGCCTTTATCCTTAACACTATTATTATTATCGCTATAACTGTTATTATTATTCTTGTTACTATTATTACTGTCCGTATTACTCTTGCCTTTATCCTTAATACTATTATTATTATCGCTATAACTGTTATTATTATTCTTGTTACTATTATTACTGTCCCGATTCCTCTTGTCTTTATCCTTATAACTATTATTATTATCCTTATTATTATTATTATTATCGCTAGAACTGTTATTATAATCCTTATTACTATTATTATTATCGCTATAACTGTTATTATTATGCTTATTCTATTGTTACTATCCCTATTACTCTTGTCTATATCCTTATAACCATTATTATTATCCTTATTACTATTATCATTATCGCTATAACTGTTATTATTATTCTTGTTACTATTATTACTATCCCTATTCCTTTTGTCTTTCTCCTTCTAACTATTATTATTATCCTTATTATTATTATTATTATCGCTATAACTGTTGTTATTATTCTTGTTACTATTATTATTATCCCTATTCCTCTTGTCTTTCTCCTTATAACTTTTATTATTATCGCTATAACTGTTATTATTATTCTTGTTACTATTATTATTATCCCTATTCCTCTTGTCTTTCTCCTTATAACTATTATTATTATCCTTATTATTATTATTATTATTATCGCTATAACTGTTATTATTATCCTTATTACTATTATTATTATCGCTATAACTGTTATTATTATTCTTGTCACTATTATTATTATCCCTATTCCTCTTGTCTTTATCCATATAACTATTATTATTAATCCTTATTACTATTATTATTATCGATATAACGGTTATTATTATTGTTATTACTATTATTATTATCGCTATAAATGTTATTATTATCCTTATTACTATTATTATTATCGCTATAACTGTTATTATTATGCTGATTCTATTGTTACTATCTCTACTACTCTTGTCATTATCCTTATAACTATCATCATTATCCTTATGGCTATTATTATTATCGCTATAACTGTTATTATTATTCTTGTTACTATTATTATTATCCCTATTCCTCTTGTCTTTCTCCTTATAACCATTATAATTATCCTTTTTACTATTATTATTATCGCTACAACTGTTATTATTATTGTTATTACTATTATTTTTATCGCTATTGCCCTTGTCTTTATCCTTATAACTATTATTATTATCCTTATTACTTTTATTATTATCGCTATAACTGTTATTATTATGGTTATTCTATTGTTACTATCCCTATTACTCTTGTCTTTATCCTTGTAACTATTATTATTATCGCTAATAACTGTTATTATTATTCTTATTACTATTATTATTATCCCTATTGGCCTTGTCTTTATCCTTATAACTATTATTATTATCCTTATTACTATTATTATTATCGCTATAACTGTTATTATTATCCTTAATACTATTATTATTATCGTTATAACTGTTATTATTATGGTTATTCTATCGTTACAATCCCTATTACTCTTGTCTTTATCCTTATAACTATTATTATTATCCTTAACACTATTATTATTATCGCTATAACTATTATTATTATTCTTGTTACTACTATTATTATCCCTATTCATCTTGTCTTTCTCCTTATAACTATTATAATTATCCTTATTATTATTATTATTATCGCTATAACTGTTGTTATTATTCTTGTTACTACCATTATTATCCCTATTCCTCTTGTCTTTCTCCTTATAACTATTATTATTATCCTTATTATTATTATTATTATCGCAATAACTGTTATTATTATTCTTGTTACTATTATTACTGTCCGTATTACTCTTGCCTTTATCCTTAATACTATTATTATTACCGCTATAACTGTTATTATTATTCTTGTTACTATTATTATTATCCCTATTCCTCTTGTATTTATCCTTATAACTATTATTATTATCCTTATTATTATTATTATTATCAATATAACTGTTACTATTATTCTTGTTACTATTATTATTATCCCTATTCCTCTTGTCTTTCTCCTTATAACTATTATTATTATTATCGCTATAACTGTTATTATTATTCTTGTTACTATTATTATTATCGCTATAACTGTTATTATTATTCTTATTACTATTGTTACTATCCCTTTTCCTCTTGTCTTTCTCCTTATAACTATTATAATTATCCTTTTTACTATTATTATTATCGCTACAACTGTTATTATTATTGTTATTACTATTATTATTACCGCTATTGCCCTTGTCTTTATCCTCATGACTATTATTATTATCCTTATTACTATTATTATTATCGCTATAACTGTTATTATTATGGATATTCTATAGTTACTATCCCTATTACTCTTGTCTTTATCCTTATAACTATTATTATTGTCGCTAATAACTGTTATTATTATTCTTATTACTATTATTATTATCCCTATTGGCCTTGTCTTTATCCTTATAACTATTATTATTATCCTTATTACTATTATTATTATCGCTATAACTGTTATTATTATCCTTAATACTATTATTATTATCGCTATAACTGTTATTATTATGGTTATTCTATCGTTACTATCCCTATTACTATTGTCTTTATCCTTATAACTATTATTATTATCCTTAACACTATTATTATTATCGCTATAACTGTTATTATTATTCTTGTTACTATTATTACTGTCCGTATTACTCTTGCCTTTATCCTTAATAATATTAATATTATCGCTATAACTGTTATTATTGTTCTTGTTACTATTATTATTATCGCTATAACTGGTATTATTATTCTTGTTACTATTATTACTGTCCGTATTACTCATGCCTTTATCCTTAATACTATTATTATTATCGCTATAACTGTTATTATTATTCTTGTTACTACTATTATTATCCCTATTCCTCTTGTCTTTCTCCTTATAACTATTATAATTATCCTTATTATTATTATTATTATCGCTATAACTGTTGTTATTATTCTTGTTACTATCATTATTATCCCTATTCCTCTTGTCTTTCTCCTTATAACTATTATTATTATCCTTATTATTATTATTATTATCGCAATATCTGTTATTATTATTCTTGTTACTATTATTACTGTCCGTATTACTCTTGCCTTTATCCTTAATACTATTATTATTACCGCTATAACTGTTATTATTATTCTTGTTACTATTATTATTATCCCTATTCCTCTTGTCTTTATCCATATAACTATTATTATTAATCCTTTTTACTATTATTATTATCGCTACAACTGTTATTATTATTCTTGTTACTATTATTACTCTCCGTATTACTCTTGCCTTTATCCTTAATACTATTATTATTATCGCTATAACTGTTATTATTATCCTTATTACTATTATTATTATCGCTATAACTGTTATTATTATGCTTATTCTATTGTTACTATCCCTATTACTCTTGTCTATATCCTTATAACTATTATTATTATCCTTATTACTATTATCATTATCGCTATAACTGTTATTATTATTCTTGTTACTATTATTACTATCCCTATTCCTTTTGTCTTTCTCCTTCTAACTATTATTATTATCCTTATTATTATTATTATTATCGCTATAACTGTTGTTATTATTCTCATTACTATTATTATTATCCCTATTCCTCTTGTCTTTCTCCTTATAACTTTTATTATTATCGCTATAACTGTTATTATTATTCTTATTACTATTACTATTAACCGTATTCCTCTTGTCTTTATCCTTATAACTATTATTATTATCCTTATTATTATTATTATTATTATCGCTATAACTGTTATTATTATCCATATTACTATTATTATTATCGCTATAACTGTTATTATTATGTTTATTCTATTGTTACTAGCCGTATTACTCTTGCCTTTATCATTATAACTATTATTATTATCGCTATAACTGTTATTATTATTCTTATTACAATTACTATTATCCCTATTCCTCTTGTCTTTCTCCTTATGACTATTATTATTATCCTTATTATTATTATTATTATCGCTATAACTGTTATTATTATTCTTATTACTATTACCATTATCCCTATTCCTCTTGTCTTTATCCTTATAACTATTATTATTATCCTTATTATTATTATTATTATCGCTATGACTGTTATTATTATCCTTATTACTATTATTATTATCGCTATAACTGTTATTATTATTCTTATTACTATTATTATTATCCCTATTGCCCTTGTCTTTCTCCCTATAACTATTATTATTATCCTTATTACTATTATTATTATCGCTATAACTGTTATTATTATCCTTAATACTATTATTATTATCGCTATAACTGTTATTATTATGGTTATTCTATTGTTACTATCCCTATTACTCTTGTCTTTATCCTTATAACTATTATTATTATCCTTATTATTATTATTATTATCGCTAGAACTGTTATTATTATCCTTATTACTATTATTATTATCGCTATAACTGTTATTATTATGCTTATTCTATTGTTACTATCCCTATTACTCTTGTCTATATCCTTATAACTATTATTATTATCCTTATTACTATTATCATTATCGCTATAACTGTTATTATTATTCTTGTTACTATTATTATTACCGCTATAACTGTTATTATTATTCTTGTTACTATTATTACTATCCCTATTCCTTTTGTCTTTCTCCTTCTAACTATTATTATTATCCTTATTATTATTATTATTATCGCTATAACTGTTGTTATTATTCTTGTTACTATTATTATTATCCCTATTCCTCTTGTCTTTCTCCTTATAACTTTTATTATTATCGCTATAACTGTTATTATTATTCTTATTACTATTACTATTAACCGTATTCCTCTTGTCTTTATCCTTATAACTATTATTATTATCCTTATTATTATTATTATTATTATCGCTATAACTGTTATTATTATCCATATTACTATTATTATTATCGCTATAACTGTTATTATTATTCTTATTACAATTACTATTATCCCTATTCCTCTTGTCTTTCTCCTTATGACTATTATTATTATCCTTATTATTATTATTATTATCGCTATAACTGTTATTATTATTCTTATTACTATTACCATTATCCCTATTCCTCTTGTCTTTATCCTTATAACTATTATTATTATCCTTATTATTATTATTATTATCGCTATGACTGTTACTATTATCCTTATTACTATTATTATTATCGCTATAACTGTTATTATTATTCTTATTACTATTATTATTATCCCTATTGCCCTTGTCTATATCCCTATAACTATTATTATTATCCTTATTACTATTATTATTATCGCTATAACTGTTATTATTATCCTTAATACTATTATTATTATCGCTATAACTGTTATTATTATGGTTATTCTATTGTTACTATCCCTATTACTCTTGTATTGATCCTTATAACTATTATTATTATCCTTATTACTATTATTATTATCGCTATAACTGTTATTATTATTCTTGTTACTATTATATTATTCCTATTCCTCTTGTCTTTCTCCTTATAACAATTATTATTATCCTTATAATTATTATTATTATCGCTATAACTGTTGCTATTATTTTTGTTACTATTTTTATTATCCCTATTCCTCTTGTCTTTCTCCTTATAACTATTATTATTATCGCTATAACTGTTATTATTATTCTTATTACTATTATTATTATCGCTATAACTGTTATTATTATGCTTATTCTATTGTTACTATCCGTATTACTCTTGCCTTTATCATTATAACTATTATTATTATCCTTATTATTATTATTATTATCGCTATAACTGTTGTTATTATTCTTGTTACTATTATTATTATCCCTATTCCTCTTGTCTTTCTCCTTATTACTTTTATTATTATCGCTATAACTGTTATTATTATTCTTGTTACTATTATTATTATCCCTATTCCTCTTGTCTTTATCCATATAACTATTATTATTAATCCTTTTTACTATTATTATTATCGCTACAACTGTTATTATTATTCTTGTTACTATTATTACTCTCCGTATTACTCTTGCCTTTATCCTTAACACTATTATTATTATCGCTATAACTGTTATTATTATTCTTGTTACTATTATTACTGTCCGTATTACTCTTGCCTTTATCCTTAATACTATTATTATTATCGCTATAACTGTTATTATTATTCTTGTTACTATTACTACTGTCCCTATTCCTCTTGTCTTTATCCTTATAACTATTATTATTATCCTTATTATTATTATTATTATCGCTAGAACTGTTATTATTATCCTTATTACTATTATTATTATCGCTATAACTGTTATTATTATGCTTATTCTATTGTTACTATCGCTATTACTCTTGTCTATATCCTTATAACTATTATTATTATCCTTATTACTATTATCATTATCGCTATAACTGTTATTATTATTCTTGTTACTATTATTATTACCGCTATAACTGTTATTATTATTCTTGTTACTATTATTACTATCCCTATTCCTTTTGTCTTTCTCCTTCTAACTATTATTATTATCCTTATTATTATTATTATTATCGCTATAACTGTTGTTATTATTCTTGTTACTATTATTATTATCCCTATTCCTCTTGTCTTTCTCCTTATAACTTTTATTATTATCGCTATAACTGTTATTATTATTCTTATTACTATTACTATTAACCGTATTCCTCTTGTCTTTATCCTTATAACTATTATTATTATCCTTATTATTATTATTATTATTATCGCTATAACTGTTATTATTATCCATATTACTATTATTATTATCGCTATAACTGTTATTATTATGTTTATTCTATTGTTACTAGCCGTATTACTCTTGCCTTTATCATTATAACTATTATTATTATCGCTATAACTGTTATTATTATTCTTATTACAATTACTATTATCCCTATTCCTCTTGTCTTTCTCCTTATGACTATTATTATTATCCTTATTATTATTATTATTATCGCTATAACTGTTATTATTATTCTTATTACTATTACCATTATCCCTATTCCTCTTGTCTTTATCCTTATAACTATTATTATTATCCTTATTATTATTATTATTATCGCTATGACTGTTATTATTATCCTCATTACTATTATTATTATCGCTATAACTGTTATTATTATTCTTATTACTATTATTATTATCCCTATTGCCCTTGTCTTTCTCCCTATAACTATTATTATTATCCTTATTACTATTATTATTATCGCTATAACTGTTATTATTATCCTTAATACTATTATTATTATCGCTATAACTGTTATTATTATGGTTATTCTATTGTTACTATCCCTATTACTCTTGTCTTTATCCTTATAACTATTATTATTATCCTTATTATTATTATTATTATCGCTAGAACTGTTATTATTATCCTTATTACTATTATTATTATCGCTATAACTGTTATTATTATGCTTATTCTATTGTTACTATCCCTATTACTCTTGTCTATATCCTTATAACTATTATTATTATCCTTATTACTATTATCATTATCGCTATAACTGTTATTATTATTCTTGTTACTATTATTATTACCGCTATAACTGTTATTATTATTCTTGTTACTATTATTACTATCCCTATTCCTTTTGTCTTTCTCCTTCTAACTATTATTATTATCCTTATTATTATTATTATTATCGCTATAACTGTTGTTATTATTCTTGTTACTATTATTATTATCCCTATTCCTCTTGTCTTTCTCCTTATAACTTTTATTATTATCGCTATAACTGTTATTATTATTCTTATTACTATTACTATTAACCGTATTCCTCTTGTCTTTATCCTTATAACTATTATTATTATCCTTATTATTATTATTATTATTATCGCTATAACTGTTATTATTATTCTTATTACAATTACTATTATCCCTATTCCTCTTGTCTTTCTCCTTATGACTATTATTATTATCCTTATTATTATTATTATTATCGCTATAACTGTTATTATTATTCTTATTACTATTACCATTATCCCTATTCCTCTTGTCTTTATCCTTATAACTATTATTATTATCCTTATTATTATTATTATTATCGCTATGACTGTTACTATTATCCTTATTACTATTATTATTATCGCTATAACTGTTATTATTATTCTTATTACTATTATTATTATTCCTATTGCCCTTGTCTTTATCCCTATAACTATTATTATTATCCTTATTACTATTATTATTATCGCTATAACTGTTATTATTATCCTTAATACTATTATTATTATCGCTATAACTGTTATTATTATGGTTATTCTATTGTTACTATCCCTATTACTCTTGTATTGATCCTTATAACTATTATTATTATCCTTATTACTATTATTATTATCGCTATAACTGTTATTATTATTCTTGTTACTATTATATTATTCCTATTCCTCTTGTCTTTCTCCTTATAACAATTATTATTATCCTTATAATTATTATTATTATCGCTATAACTGTTGCTATTATTCTTGTTACTATTTTTATTATCCCTATTCCTCTTGTCTTTCTCCTTATAACTATTATTATTATCGCTATAACTGTTATTATTATTCTTATTACTATTATTATTATCGCTATAACTGTTATTATTATGCTTATTCTATTGTTACTATCCGTATTACTCTTGCCTTTATCATTATAACTATTATTATTATCCTTATTATTATTATTATTATCGCTATAACTGTTGTTATTATTCTTGTTACTATTATTATTATCCCTATTCCTCTTGTCTTTCTCCTTATAACAATTATTATTATCCTTATAATTATTATTATTATCGCTATAACTGTTGCTATTATTCTTGTTACTATTTTTATTATCCCTATTCCTCTTGTCTTTCTCCTTATAACTATTATTATTATCGCTATAACTGTTATTATTATGCTTATTCTATTGTTACTATCCGTATTACTCTTGCCTTTATCATTATAACTATTATTATTATCCTTATTATTATTATTATTATCGCTATAACTGTTGTTATTATTCTTGTTACTATTATTATTATCCCTATTCCTCTTGTCTTTCTCCTTATTACTTTTATTATTATCGCTATAACTGTTATTATTATTCTTGTTACTATTATTATTATCCCTATTCCTCTTGTCTTTCTCCTTATAACTATTATTATTATCCTTATTATTATTATTATTATCGATAAAACTGTTATTATTATTCTTATTACTATTACTATTAACCGTATTCCTCTTGTCTTTATCCTTATAACTATTATTATTATCCTTATTATTATTATTATTATTATCGCTATAACTGTTATTATTATCCTTATTACTATTATTATTATCGCTATAACTGTTATTATTATTTTTGTTACTATTATTATTATCCCTATTCCTCTTGTCTTTCTCCTTATAACTATTACTATTATCCTTATTATTATTATTATTATTATCCTTATTACTATTATTATTATCGCTATAACTGTTATTATTATCCTTATTACTATTATTATTATCGCTATAACTGTTATTATTATTCTTGTTACTATTGTTACTGTCCGTATTACTCTTGCCTTTATCCTTAATACTATTATTATTACCGCTATAACTGTTATTATTATTCTTGTTACTATTATTATTATCCCTATTCCTCTTATCTTTATCCTTATAACTATTATTATTATCCTTATTATTATTATTATTATCGCTAGAACTGTTATGATTATCCTTATTACTATTATTATTATCGCTATAACTGGTATTACTATTCTTGTTACTATTATTACTGTCCGTATTACTCTTGCCTTTATCCTTAATACTATTATTATTACCGCTATAACTGTTATTATTATTCTTGTCACTATTATTATTATCCCTATTCCTCTTGTCTTTATCCATATAACTATTATTATTAATCCTTTTTACTATTATTATTATCGCTACAACTGTTATTATTATTCTTGTTACTATTATTACTGTCCGTATTACTCTTGCCTTTATCCTTAACACTATTATTATTATCGCTATATCTGTTATTATTATTCTTGTTACTATTATTACTGTCCGTATTACTCTTGCCTTTATCCTTAATACTATTATTATTATCGCTATAACTGTTATTATTATTCTTGTTACTATTACTACTGTCCCTATTCCTCTTGTCTTTATCCTTATAACTATTATTATTATCCTTATTATTATTATTATTATCGCTATGACTGTTATTATTATCCTTATTACTATTATTATTATCGCTATAACTGTTATTATTATTCTTATTACTGTTATTATTATCCCTATTGCCCTTGTCTTTATCCCTATAACTATTATTATTATCCTTATTACTATTATTATTATCGCTATAACTGTTATTATTATCCTTAATACTATTATTATTATCGCTATAACTGTTATTATTATGGTTATTCTATTGTTACTATCCCTATTACTCTTGTCTTTATCCTTATAACTATTATTATTATCCTTATTACTATTATTATTATCGCTATAACTGTTATTATTATTCTTGTTACTATTATATTATTCCTATTCCTCTTGTCTTTCTCCTTATAACAATTATTATTATCCTTATAATTATTATTATTATCGCTATAACTGTTGCTATTATTCTTGTTACTATTTTTATTATCCCTATTCCTCTTGTCTTTCTCCTTATAACTATTATTATTATCGCTATAACTGTTATTATTATTCTTATTACTATTATTATTATCGCTATAACTGTTATTATTATGCTTATTCTATTGTTACTATCCGTATTACTCTTGCCTTTATCATTATAACTATTATTATTATCCTTATTATTATTATTATTATCGCTATAACTGTTGTTATTATTCTTGTTACTATTATTATTATCCCTATTCCTCTTGTCTTTCTCCTTATTACTTTTATTATTATCGCTATAACTGTTATTATTATTCTTGTTACTATTATTATTATCCCCATTCCTGTTGTCTTTCTCCTTATAACTATTATTATTATCCTTATTATTATTATTATTATCGATAAAACTGTTATTATTATTCTTATTACTATTACTATTAACCGTATTCCTCTTGTCTTTATCCTTATAACTATTATTATTATCCTTATTATTATTATTATTATTATCGCTATAACTGTTATTATTATTCTTATTACTATTACTATTATCCCTATTCCTCTTGTATTTATCCTTATAACTATTATTATTATCCTTATTATTATTATTATTTTCGCTATAACTGTTATTATTATTCTTATTACTATTATTATTATCGCTATAACTGTTATTATTATGCTTATTCTATTGTTACTATCCGTATTACTCTTGCCTTTATCATTATAACTATTATTATTATCCTTATTATTATTATTATTATCGCTATAACTGTTGTTATTATTCTTGTTACTATTATTATTATCCCTATTCCTCTTGTCTTTCTCCTTATTACTTTTATTATTATCGCTATAACTGTTATTATTATTCTTGTTACTATTATTATTATCCCTATTCCTGTTGTCTTTCTCCTTATAACTATTATTATTATCCTTATTATTATTATTATTATCGATAAAACTGTTATTATTATTCTTATTACTATTACTATTAACCGTATTCCTCTTGTCTTTATCCTTATAACTATTATTATTATCATTATTATTATTATTATTATTATCGCTATAACTGTTATTATTATTCTTATTACTATTACTATTATCCCTATTCCTCTTGTATTTATCCTTATAACTATTATTATTATCCTTATTATTATTATTATTTTCGCTATAACTGTTATTATTATTCTTATTACTATTATTATTATCGCTATAACTGTTATTATTATGCTTATTCTATTGTTACTATCCGTATTACTCTTGCCTTTATCATTATAACTATTATTATTATCCTTATTATTATTATTATTATCGCTATAACTGTTGTTATTATTCTTGTTACTATTATTATTATCCCTATTCCTCTTGTCTTTCTCCTTATTACTTTTATTATTATCGCTATAACTGTTATTATTATTCTTGTTACTATTATTATTATCCCTATTCCTGTTGTCTTTCTCCTTATAACTATTATTATTATCCTTATTATTATTATTATTATCGATAAAACTGTTATTATTATTCTTATTACTATTACTATTAACCGTATTCCTCTTGTCTTTATCCTTATAACTATTATTATTATCCTTATTATTATTATTATTATTATCGCTATAACTGTTATTATTATTCTTATTACTATTACTATTATCCCTATTCCTCTTGTATTTATCCTTATAACTATTATTATTATCCTTATTATTATTATTATTTTCGCTATAACTGTTATTATTATCCTTATTACTATTATTATTATCGCTATAAACTGTTATTATTATGAATATTCTATTGTTACTATCTCTATTACTCTTGTCTTTATCCTTATAACTATTATCATTATCCTTATGGCTATTATTATTATCGCTATAACTGTTATTATTATTCTTGTTACTATTATTATTATCCCTATTGCCCTTGTCTTCATCCTTATAACTATTATTATTATCGCTGTAACTGTTATTATTATCCTTAATACTATTATTATTATCGCTATAACTGTTACTATTATTCTTGTTACTATTATTATTGTCCCTATTCTTCTTGTCTTTCTCCTTATAACTATTATTATTATCCTTATTATTATTATTCTTATCGCTATAACTGTTATTATTATTCTTGTTACTATTATTATTATCGCTATAACTGTTATTATTATTCTTCTTACTATTATTATTATCGCTATAACTGTAATTATTATCCTTAATACTATTATTATTATCGCTATAACTGTTATTATTATTCTTATTACTATTACTATTATCCGTATTCCTCTTGTCTTTATCCTTATAACTATTACTATTATCCTTTTTATTATTATTATTATTATCCTTATTACTATTATTATTATCGCTATAACTGTTATTATTATCCTTATTACTATTATTATTATCGCTATAACTGTTATTATTATTCTTGTTACTATTATTACTGTCCGTATTACTCTTGCCTTTATCCTTAACACTATTATTATTATCGCTATAACTGTTATTATTATTCTTGTTACTATTATTACTGTCCGTATTACTCTTGCCTTTATCCTTAATACTATTATTATTATCGCTATAACTGTTATTATTATTCTTGTTTCTATTATTACTGTCCCTATTCCTCTTGTCTTTATCCTTATAACTATTATTATTATCCTTATTATTATTATTATTATCGCTAGAACTGTTATTATTATCCTTATTACTATTATTATTATCGCTATAACTGTAATTATTATGCTTATTCTATTGTTACTATCCCTATTACTCTTGTCTATATCCTTATAACTATTACTATTATCCTTATTACTATTATCATTATCGCTATAACTGTTATTATTATTCTTGTTACTATTATTATTACCGCTATAACTGTTATTATTATTCTTATTACTATTACCATTATCCCTATTCCTCTTGTCTTTATCCTTATAACTATTATTATTATCCTTATTATTATTATTATTATCGCTATAACTGTTATTATTATCCTTATTACTATTATTATTATCGCTATAACTGTTATTATTATGTTTATTCTAATGTTACTATCCGTATTACTCTTGCCTTTATCATTATAACTATTATTATTATCGCTATAACTGTTATTATTATTCTTATTACTATTACTATTATCCCTATTCCTCTTGTATTTATCCTTATAGCTATTATTATTATCCTTATTATTATTATTATTTTCGCTATAACTGTTATTATTATCCTTATTACTATTATTATTATCGCTATAAACTGTTATTATTATGCCTATTCTATTGTTACTATCTCTATTACTCTTGTCTTTATCCTTATAACTATTATTATTATCCTTATTACTATTATTATTATCGCTATAACTGTTATTATTATCCTTATTACTATTATTATTATCGCTATAACTGTTATTATTATTCTCATTACTATTATTATTATCCCTATTGCCCTTGTCTATATCCCTATAACTATTTTTATTATCCTTATTACTATTATTATTATCGCTATAACTGTTATTATTATGGTTATTCTATTGTTACTATCCCTATTACTCTTGTCTTTATCCTTATAACTATTATTATTATCCTTATTACTATTATTATTATCGCTATAACTGTTATTATTATTCTTGTTACTATTATATTATTCCTATTCCTCTTGTCTTTCTCCTTATAACTATTATTATTATCCTTATAATTATTATTATTATCGCTATAACTGTTGCTATTATTCTTGTTACTATTTTTATTATCCCTATTCCTCTTGTCTTTCTCCTTATAACTATTATTATTATCGCTATAACTGTTATTATTATTGTTATTACTATTATTATTATCGCTATAACTGTTATTATTATTCTTGTTACTATTATATTATTCCTATTCCTCTTGTCTTTCTCCTTATAACTATTATTATTATCCTTATAATTATTATTATTATCGCTATAACTGTTGCTATTATTCTTGTTACTATTTTTATTATCCCTATTCCTCTTGTCTTTCTCCTTATAACTATTATTATTATCGCTATAACTGTTATTATTATTGTTATTACTATTATTATTATCGCTATAACTGTTATTATTATCCTTATTCTATTGTTACTATCCGTATTACACTTGCCTTTATCATTATAACTATTATTATTATCCTTATAATTATTATTATTATCGCTATAACTGTTGCTATTATTCTTGTTACTATTTTTATTATCCCTATTCCTCTTGTCTTTCTCCTTATAACTATTATTATTATCGCTATAACTGTTGTTATTATTGTTATTACTATTATTATTATCGCTATAACTGTTATTATTATCCTTATTCTATTGTTACTATCCGTTTTACACTTGCCTTTATCATTATAACTATTATTATTATCCTTATAATTATTATTATTATCGCTATAACTGTTGCTATTATTCTTGTTACTATTTTTATTATCCCTATTCCTCTTGTCGTTCTCCTTATAACTATTATTATTATCGCTATAACTGTTATTATTATTCTTATTACCATTGTTACTATCCGTATCACTCTTGTCTTTATCCATATAACTATTATTATTAATCCTTATTACTATTATTATTATCGCTATAACTGTTATTATTATTCTTATTACTATTATTATTATCGCTATAACTGTTATTATTATGCTTATTCTATTGTTACTATCCGTATTACTCTTGCCTTTATCATTATAACTATTATTATTATCCTTATTATTATTATTATTGTCGCTATAACTGTTATTATTATCCTTATTGCTATTATTATTATCGCTATAACTGTTATTATTATGCTTATTCTGTTGTTACTATCTCTATTACTCTTGTCTTTCTCCTTATAACTATTATTATTATCCTTATTATTAATATTATTATCGCTATAACTGTTACTATTATTCTTGGTACTATTATTATTATCCCTATTCCTCTTGTCTTTCTCCTTATAACTATTATTATTATCCTTATTATTATTATTATTATCGCTATAACTGTTATTATTATTCTTGTTACTATTATTATTATCGCTATAACTGTTATTATTATTCTTATTACCATTGTTACTATCCGTATCACTCTTGTCTTTATCCATATAACTATTATTATTAATCCTTATTACTATTATTATTATCGCAATGACTGTTATTATTATCCTTATTCTATTGTTACTATCCGTATTACTCTTGCCTTTATCATTATAACTATTATTATTATCCTTATAATTATTATTATTATCGCTATAACTGTTGCTATTATTCTTGTTACTATTTTTATTATCCCTATTCCTCTTGTCGTTCTCCTTATAACTATTATTATTATCGCTATAACTGTTATTATTATTCTTATTACCATTGTTACTATCCGTATCACTCTTGTCTTTATCCATATAACTATTATTATTAATCCTTATTACTATTATTATTATCGCTATAACTGTTATTATTATTCTTGTTACTATTATTACTGTCCGTATTACTCTTGCCTTTATCCTTAATACTATTATTATTACCGCTATAACTGTTATTATTATTCTTGTTATTATTATTATTATCGCTATAACTGTTATTATTATTCTTATTATTATTATTATTATTATCGCTATACCTGTTATTATTATCTTTATTACTATTATTATTATGCTTATTTTATTGTTACTATCCCTATTACTCTTGTCTATATCCTTATAACTATTATTATTATCGCTATAACTGTTATTATTATTCTTATTACTATTACTATTATCCGTATTCCTCTTGTCTTTATCCTTATAACTATTACTATTATCCTTATTATTATTATTATTATTATCCTTATTACTATTATTATTATCGCTATAACTGTTATTATTATGCTTATTCTGTTGTTACTATCTCTATTACTCTGGTCTTTCTCCTTATAACTATTATTATTATCCTTATTATTAATATTATTATCGCTATAACTGTTACTATTATTCTTCGTTACTATTATTATTATCCCTATTCCTCTTGTCTTTCTCCTTATAACTATTATTATTATCCTTATTATTATTATTATTATCGCTATAACTGTTATTATTATTCTTGTTACTATTATTATTATCGCTATAACTGTTATTATTATTCTTATTACCATTGTTACTATCCGTATCACTCTTGTCTTTATCCATATAACTATTATTATTAATCCTTATTACGATTATTATTATCGCTATAACTGTTATTATTATTCTTATTACTATTATTATTATTATCGCTATAACTGTTATTATTATGCTTATTCTATTGTTACTATCCGTATTACTCTTGCCTTTATCATTATAACTATTATTATTATCCTTATTATTATTATTATTGTCGCTACAACTGTTATTATTATTCTTGTTACTATTATTATTATCGCTATAACTGTTATTATTATTCTTATTACCATTGTTACTATCCGTATTACTCTTGCCTTTATCATTATAACTATTATTATTATCCTTATAATTATTATTATTATCGCTATAACTGTTGCTATTATTCTTGTTACTATTTTTATTATCCCTATTCCTCTTGTCTTTCTCCTTATTACAATTATTATTATCGCTATAACTGTTATTATTATCCTTATTACTATTATTATTATCGCTATAACTGTTATTATTATTCTTGTTACTATTGTTACTGTCCGTATTACTCTTTCCTTTATCCTTAATACTATTATTATTATCCTTATTATTATTATTATTGTCGCTATAACTGTTATTATTATTCTTATTACTATTATTATTATCCCTATTGCCCTTGTCTTTATCCCTATAACTATTATTATTATCCTTATTACTATTATTATTATCGCTATAACTGTTATTATTATTCTTGTTACTATTATATTATACCTATTCCTCTTGTCTTTCTCCATATAACTATTATTATTATCGCTATAACTGTTATTATTATTCATATTACTATTATTATTATCGCTATAACTGTTATTATTATGCTTATTCTATTGTTACTATCCGTATTACTCTTGCATTTATCATTATAACTATTATTATTATCCTTATTATTAATATTATTATCGCTATAACTGTTACTATTATTCTTGTTACTATTATTATTATCCCTATTCCTCTTGTCTTTCTCCTTATAACTATTATTATTATCCTTATTATTATTATTATTATCGCTATAACTGTTAATATTATTCTTATTACCATTGTTACTATCCGTATCACTCTTGTCTTTATCCATATAACTATTATTATTAATCCTTATTACTATTATTATTATCGCTATAACTGTTATTATTGTGCCTATTCTATTGTTACTATCTCTATTACTCTTGTCTTTCTCCTTCTAACTATTATTATTATCCTTATTATTATTATTATTATCGCTATAACTGTTACTATTATTCTTGTTACTATTATTATTATCGCTATAACTGTTATTATTATTCTTATTACCATTGTTACTATCCGTATCACTCTTGTCTTTATCCATATAACTATTATTATTAATCCTTATTACTATTATTATTATCGCTATAACTGTTATTATTATTCTTATTACTATTATTATTATCGCTATAACTGTTATTATTATGCTTATTCTATTGTTACTATCCGTATTACTCTTGCCTTTATCATTATAACTATTATTATTATCCTTATTATTATTATTATTGTCGCTATAACTGTTATTATTATTCTTGTTACCATTGTCACTATCCGTATTACTCTTGCCTTTATCATTATAACTATTATTATTAATCCTTATTACTATTATTATTATCGCTATAACTGTTATTATTATTCTTATTACTATTATTATTATCCTTATTACTATTATTATTATCGCTATAACTGTTATTATTATGGTTATTCTATTGTTACTATCCCTATTACTCTTGTCTTTATCCTTATAACTATTATTATTATCCTTATTACTATTATTATTATCGCTATAACTGTTATTATTATTCTTATTACTATTATTATTATCGCTATAACTGTTATTATTATGCTTATTCTATTGTTACTATCCGTATTACTCTTGCCTTTATCATTATAACTATTATTATTATCCTTATTATTATTATTATTATCGCTATAACTGTTATTATTATCCTTATTGCTATTATTATTATCGCTATAACTGTTATTATTATGCTTATTCTGTTGTTACTATCTCTATTACTCTTGTCTTTCTCCTTATAACTATTATTATTATCCTTATTATTAATATTATTATCGCTATAACTGTTACTATTATTCTTGGTACTATTATTATTATCCCTATTCCTCTTGTCTTTCTCCTTATAACTATTATTATTATCCTTATTATTATTATTATTATCGCTATAACTGTTATTATTATTCTTGTTACTATTATTATTATCGCTATAACTGTTATTATTATTCTTATTACCATTGTTACTATCCGTATCACTCTTGTCTTTATCCATATAACTATTATTATTAATCCTTATTACTATTATTATTATCGCTATGACTGTTATTATTATCCTTATTCTATTGTTACTATCCATATTACTCTTGCCTTTATCATTATAACTATTATTATTATCCTTATAATTATTATTATTATCGCTATAACTGTTGCTATTATTCTTGTTACTATTTTTATTATCCCTATTCCTCTTGTCGTTCTCCTTATAACTATTATTATTATCGCTATAACTGTTATTATTATTCTTATTACCATTGTTACTATCCGTATCACTCTTGTCTTTATCCATATAACTATTATTATTAATCCTTATTACTATTATTATTATCGCTATACCTGTTATTATTATCTTTATTACTATTATTATTATCGCTATAACTGTCATTATTATGCTTATTTTATTGTTACTATCCCTATTACTCTTGTCTATATCCTTATAACTATTATTATTATCCTTATTACTATTATTATTATCGCTATAACTGTTATTATTATTCTTATTACTATTACTATTATCCGTATTCCTCTTGTCTTTATCCTTATAACTATTACTATTATCCTTATTATTATTATTATTATTATCCTTATTACTATTATTATTATCGCTATAACTGTTATTATTATGCTTATTCTGTTGTTACTATCTCTATTACTCTGGTCTTTCTCCTTATAACTATTATTATTATCCTTATTATTAATATTATTATCGCTATAACTGTTACTATTATTCTTCGTTACTATTATTATTATCCCTATTCCTCTTGTCTTTCTCCTTATAACTATTATTATTATCCTTATTATTATTATTATTATCGCTATAACTGTTATTATTATTCTTGTTACTATTATTATTATCGCTATAACTGTTATTATTATTCTTATTACCATTGTTACTATCCGTATCACTCTTGTCTTTATCCATATAACTATTATTATTAACCCTTATTACGATTATTATTATCGCTATAACTGTTATTATTATTCTTATTACTATTATTATTATTATCGCTATAACTGTTATTATTATGCTTATTCTATTGTTACTATCCGTATTACTCTTGCCTTTATCATTATAACTATTATTATTATCCTTATTATTATTATTATTATCGCTATAACTGTTATTATTATCCTTATTGCTATTATTATTATCGCTATAACTGTTATTATTATGCTTATTCTGTTGTTACTATCTCTATTACTCTTGTCTTTCTCCTTATAACTATTATTATTATCCTTATTATTAATATTATTATCGCTATAACTGTTACTATTATTCTTGGTACTATTATTATTATCCCTATTCCTCTTGTCTTTCTCCTTATAACTATTATTATTATCCTTATTATTATTATTATTATCGCTATAACTGTTATTATTATTCTTGTTACTATTATTATTATCGCTATAACTGTTATTATTATTCTTATTACCATTGTTACTATCCGTATCACTCTTGTCTTTATCCATATAACTATTATTATTAATCCTTATTACTATTATTATTATCGCTATGACTGTTATTATTATCCTTATTCTATTGTTACTATCCGTATTACTCTTGCCTTTATCATTATAACTATTATTATTATCCTTATAATTATTATTATTATCGCTATAACTGTTGCTATTATTCTTGTTACTATTTTTATTATCCCTATTCCTCTTGTCGTTCTCCTTATAACCATTATTATTATCGCTATAACTGTTATTATTATTCTTATTACCATTGTTACTATCCGTATCACTCTTGTCTTTATCCATATAACTATTATTATTAATCCTTATTACTATTATTATTATCGCTATAACTGTTATTATTATTCTTGTTACTATTATTACTGTCCGTATTACTCTTGCCTTTATCCTTAATACTATTATTATTACCGCTATAACTGTTATTATTATTCTTGTTATTATTATTATTATCGCTATAACTGTTATTATTATTCTTATTACTATTGTTACTATCCGTATTACTGTTGTCTTTATCCTTATAACTATTATTATTATCCTTATTATTATTATTATTATTATCGCTATACCTGTTATTATTATCTTTATTACTATTATTATTATCGCTATAACTGTCATTATTATGCTTATTTTATTGTTACTATCCCTATTACTCTTGTCTATATCCTTATAACTATTATTATTATCCTTATTACTATTATTATTATCGCTATAACTGTTATTATTATTCTTATTACTATTACTATTATCCGTATTCCTCTTGTCTTTATCCTTATAACTATTACTATTATCCTTATTATTATTATTATTATTATTATTATCCTTATTACTATTATTATTATCGCTATAACTGTTATTATTATGCTTATTCTGTTGTTACTATCTCTATTACTCTGGTCTTTCTCCTTATAACTATTATTATTATCCTTATTATTAATATTATTATCGTTATAACTGTTACTATTATTCTTCGTTACTATTATTATTATCCCTATTCCTCTTGTCTTTCTCCTTATAACTATTATTATTATCCTTATTATTATTATTATTATCGCTATAACTGTTATTATTATTCTTGTTACTATTATTATTATCGCTATAACTGTTATTATTATTCTTATTACCATTGTTACTATCCGTATCACTCTTGTCTTTATCCATATAACTATTATTATTAATCCTTATTACGATTATTATTATCGCTATAACTGTTATTATTATTCTTATTACTATTATTATTATTATCGCTATAACTGTTATTATTATGCTTATTCTATTGTTACTATCCGTATTACTCTTGCCTTTATCATTATAACTATTATTATTATCCTTATTATTATTATTATTGTCGCTATAACTGTTATTATTATTCTTGTTACTATTATTATTATCGCTATAACTGTTATTATTATTCTTATTACCATTGTTACTATCCGTATTACTCTTGCCTTTATCATTATAACTATTATTATTATCCTTATAATTATTATTATTATTATCGCTATAACTGTTGCTATTATTCTTGTTACTATTTTTATTATCCCTATTCCTCTTGTCTTTCTCCTTATTACAATTATTATTATCGCTATAACTGTTATTATTATCCTTATTACTATTATTATTATCGCTATAACTGTTATTATTATTCTTGTTACTATTGTTACTGTCCGTATTACTCTTGCCTTTATCCTTAATACTATTATTATTATCCTTATTATTATTATTATTGTCGCTATAACTGTTATTATTATTCTTATTACTTTTATTATTATCCCTATTGCCCTTGTCTTTATCCCTATAACTATTATTATTATCCTTATTACTATTATTATTATCGCTATAACTGTTATTATTATTCTTGTTACTATTATATTATACCTATTCCTCTTGTCTTTCTCCTTATAACTATTATTATTATCGCTATAACTGTTATTATTATTCATATTACTATTATTATTATCGCTATAACTGTTATTATTATGCTTATTCTATTGTTACTATCCGTATTACTCTTGCATTTATCATTATAACTATTATTATTATCCTTATTATTAATATTATTATCGCTATAACTGTTACTATTATTCTTGTTACTATTATTATTATCCCTATTCCTCTTGTCTTTCTCCTTATAACTATTATTATTATCCTTATTATTATTATTATTATCGCTATAACTGTTAATATTATTCTTATTACCATTGTTACTATCCGTATCACTCTTGTCTTTATCCATATAACTATTATTATTAATCCTTATTACTATTATTATTATCGCTATAACTGTTATTATTATTGTTATTACTATTATTATTATCGCTATAACTGTTATTATTATCCTTATTCTATTGTTGCTATCCGTATTACTCGTGCCTTTATCATTATAACTATTATTATTATCCTTATAATTATTATTATTATCGCTATAACTGTTGCTATTATTCTTGTTACTATTTTTATTATCCCTATTCCTCTTGTCTTTCTCCTTATAACTATTATTATTATCCTTATTATTATTATTATTATCGCTATAACTGTTATTATTATCCTTATTACTATTATTATTACCGCTATAACTGTTATTATTATGCTTATTCTATTGTTACTATCCGTATTACTCCTGCCTTTATCATTATAACTATTATTATTATCCTTATTATTATTATTATTATCGCTATAACTGTTATTATTATCCTTATTACTATTATTATTATCGCTATAACTGTTATTATTATTCTTATTACTATTATTATTATCCCTATTGCCCTTGTCTTTATCCCTATAACTATTATTATTATCCTTATTACTATTATTATTATCGCTATAACTGTTATTATTATGGTTATTCTATTGTTACTATCCCTATTACTCTTGTCTTTATCCTTATAACTATTATTATTATCCTTATTACTATTATTATTATCGCTATAACTGTTATTATTATTCTTGTTACTATTGTTACTGTCCGTATTACTCTTGCCTTTATCCTTAATACTATTATTATTATCCTTATTATTATTATTATTGTCGCTATAACTGTTATTATTATTCTTATTACTATTATTATTATCCCTATTGCCCTTGTCTTTATCCCTATAACTATTATTATTATCCTTATTACTATTATTATTATCGCTATAACTGTTATTATTATTCTTGTTACTATTATATTATACCTATTCCTCTTGTCTTTCTCCTTATAACTATTATTATTATCCTTATAATTATTATTATTATCGCTATAACTGTTATTATTATCCTTATTACTATTATTATTATCGCTATAACTGTTATTATTATGCTGATTCTATTGTTACTATCTCTATTACTCTTGTCTTTATCCTTATAACTATTATCATTATCCTTATGGCTATTATTATTATCGCTATAACTGTTATTATTATTCTTGTTACTATTATTATTATCCCTATTGCCCTTGTCTTTATCCTTATAACTATTACTATTATCCTTATTACTATTATTATTATCGCTATAACTGCTATTATTATTCTTGTTACTATTATTATTATCCCTATTCCTCTTGTCTTTATCCTTATAACTATTATAATTATCCTTACTATTATTATTATTATCGCTATAACTGTTGATATTATTCTTGTTACTATTTTTATTATCCCTATTCCTCTTGTCTTTCTCCTTATAACTGTTATTATTATCGCTATAACTGTTATTATTATTCTTATTACTATTATTATTACCGCTATAACTGTTATTATTATGCTTATTCTATTGTTACTATCCGTATTACTCCTGCCTTTATCACTATAACTATTATTATTATCCTTATTATTATTATTATTATCGCTATGACTGTTATTATTATCCTTATTACTATTATTATTATCGCTATAACTGTTATTATTATTCTTATTACTATTATTATTATCCCTATTGCCCTTGTCTTTATCCCTATAACTATTATTATTATCCTTATTACTATTATTATTATCGCTATAACTGTTATTATTATGGTTATTCTATTGTTACTATCCCTATTACTCTTGTCTTTATCCTTATAACTATTATTATTATCCTTATTACTATTATTATTATCGCTATAACTGTTATTATTATTCTTGTTACGATTATATTATACCTATTCCTCTTGTCTTTCTCCTTATAACTATTATTATTATCCTTATAATTAATATTATTATCGCTATAACTGTTGCTATTATTCTTGTTACTATCTTAATTATCCCTATTCCTCTTGTCTTTCTCCTTATAACTATTATTATTGTCGCTATAACTGTTATTATTATTCTTATTACTATTATTATTATCGCTATAACTGTTATTATTATGCTTATTCTATTGTTACTATCCGTATTACTCTTGCCTTGATCAGTATAACTATTATTATTATCCTTATTATTAACATTATTATCGCTATAACTGTTACTATTATTCTTGTTACTATTATTATTATCCCTATTCCTCTTGTCTTTCTCCTTATAACTATTATTATTATCCTTATTATTATTATTATTATCGCTATAACTGTTATTATTATGCTTATTCTATTGTTACTATCCGTATTACTCTTGCCTTTATCATTATAACTATTATTATTATCCATATTATTATTATTATTATCGCTATAACTGTTATTATTATTCTTGATCCTATTATTATTATCGCTATAACTGTTATTATTATTCTTATTACCATTGTTACTATCCGTATTACTCTTGCCTTTATCATTATAACTATTATTATTATCCTTATAATTATTATTATTATCGCTATAACTGTTGCTATTATTCTTGTTACTATTATTATTATCCCTATTCCTCTTGTCTTTCTCCTTATAACTACTATTATTATCCTTATTATTATTATTATTATCGCTATAACTGTTATTATTATTCTTGATCCTATTATTATTATCGCTATAACTGTTATTATTATTCTTATTACCATTGTTACTATCCGTATTCCTCTTGTCTTTATCCTTATAACTATTACTATTATCCTTATTATTATTATTATTATTATTATTATCCTTATTACTATTATTATTATCGCTATAACTGTTATTATTATGCTTATTCTGTTGTTACTATCTCTATTACTCTGGTCTTTCTCCTTATAACTATTATTATTATCCTTATTATTAATATTATTATCGTTATAACTGTTACTATTATTCTTCGTTACTATTATTATTATCCCTATTCCTCTTGTCTTTCTCCTTATAACTATTATTATTATCCTTATTATTATTATTATTATCGCTATAACTGTTATTATTATTCTTGTTACTATTATTATTATCGCTATAACTGTTATTATTATTCTTATTACCATTGTTACTATCCGTATCACTCTTGTCTTTATCCATATAACTATTATTATTAATCCTTATTACGATTATTATTATCGCTATAACTGTTATTATTATTCTTATTACTATTATTATTATTATCGCTATAACTGTTATTATTATGCTTATTCTATTGTTACTATCCGTATTACTCTTGCCTTTATCATTATAACTATTATTATTATCCTTATTATTATTATTATTGTCGCTATAACTGTTATTATTATTCTTGTTACTATTATTATTATCGCTATAACTGTTATTATTATTCTTATTACCATTGTTACTATCCGTATTACTCTTGCCTTTATCATTACAACTATTATTATTATCCTTATAATTATTATTATTATTATCGCTATAACTGTTGCTATTATTCTTGTTACTATTTTTATTATCCCTATTCCTCTTGTCTTTCTCCTTATTACAATTATTATTATCGCTATAACTGTTATTATTATCCTTATTACTATTATTATTATCGCTATAACTGTTATTATTATTCTTGTTACTATTGTTACTGTCCGTATTACTCTTGCCTTTATCCTTAATACTATTATTATTATCCTTATTATTATTATTATTGTCGCTATAACTGTTATTATTATTCTTATTACTTTTATTATTATCCCTATTGCCCTTGTCTTTATCCCTATAACTATTATTATTATCCTTATTACTATTATTATTATCGCTATAACTGTTATTATTATTCTTGTTACTATTATATTATACCTATTCCTCTTGTCTTTCTCCTTATAACTATTATTATTATCGCTATAACTGTTATTATTATTCATATTACTATTATTATTATCGCTATAACTGTTATTATTATGCTTATTCTATTGTTACTATCCGTATTACTCTTGCATTTATCATTATAACTATTATTATTATCCTTATTATTAATATTATTATCGCTATAACTGTTACTATTATTCTTGTTACTATTATTATTATCCCTATTCCTCTTGTCTTTCTCCTTATAACTATTATTATTATCCTTATTATTATTATTATTATCGCTATAACTGTTAATATTATTCTTATTACCATTGTTACTATCCGTATCACTCTTGTCTTTATCCATATAACTATTATTATTAATCCTTATTACTATTATTATTATCGCTATAACTGTTATTATTATTGTTATTACTATTATTATTATCGCTATAACTGTTATTATTATCCTTATTCTATTGTTGCTATCCGTATTACTCGTGCCTTTATCATTATAACTATTATTATTATCCTTATAATTATTATTATTATCGCTATAACTGTTGCTATTATTCTTGTTACTATTTTTATTATCCCTATTCCTCTTGTCTTTCTCCTTATAACTATTATTATTATCCTTATTATTATTATTATTATCGCTATAACTGTTATTATTATCCTTATTACTATTATTATTACCGCTATAACTGTTATTATTATGCTTATTCTATTGTTACTATCCGTATTACTCCTGCCTTTATCATTATAACTATTATTATTATCCTTATTATTATTATTATTATCGCTATAACTGTTATTATTATCCTTATTACTATTATTATTATCGCTATAACTGTTATTATTATTCTTATTACTATTATTATTATCCCTATTGCCCTTGTCTTTATCCCTATAACTATTATTATTATCCTTATTACTATTATTATTATCGCTATAACTGTTATTATTATGGTTATTCTATTGTTACTATCCCTATTACTCTTGTCTTTATCCTTATAACTATTATTATTATCCTTATTACTATTATTATTATCGCTATAACTGTTATTATTATTCTTGTTACTATTGTTACTGTCCGTATTACTCTTGCCTTTATCCTTAATACTATTATTATTATCCTTATTATTATTATTATTGTCGCTATAACTGTTATTATTATTCTTATTACTATTATTATTATCCCTATTGCCCTTGTCTTTATCCCTATAACTATTATTATTATCCTTATTACTATTATTATTATCGCTATAACTGTTATTATTATTCTTGTTACTATTATATTATACCTATTCCTCTTGTCTTTCTCCTTATAACTATTATTATTATCCTTATAATTATTATTATTATCGCTATAACTGTTATTATTATCCTTATTACTATTATTATTATCGCTATAACTGTTATTATTATGCTGATTCTATTGTTACTATCTCTATTACTCTTGTCTTTATCCTTATAACTATTATCATTATCCTTATGGCTATTATTATTATCGCTATAACTGTTATTATTATTCTTGTTACTATTATTATTATCCCTATTGCCCTTGTCTTTATCCTTATAACTATTACTATTATCCTTATTACTATTATTATTATCGCTATAACTGCTATTATTATTCTTGTTACTATTATTATTATCCCTATTCCTCTTGTCTTTATCCTTATAACTATTATAATTATCCTTACTATTATTATTATTATCGCTATAACTGTTGATATTATTCTTGTTACTATTTTTATTATCCCTATTCCTCTTGTCTTTCTCCTTATAACTGTTATTATTATCGCTATAACTGTTATTATTATTCTTATTACTATTATTATTACCGCTATAACTGTTATTATTATGCTTATTCTATTGTTACTATCCGTATTACTCCTGCCTTTATCACTATAACTATTATTATTATCCTTATTATTATTATTATTATCGCTATGACTGTTATTATTATCCTTATTACTATTATTATTATCGCTATAACTGTTATTATTATTCTTATTACTATTATTATTATCCCTATTGCCCTTGTCTTTATCCCTCTAACTATTATTATTATCCTTATTACTATTATTATTATCGCTATAACTGTTATTATTATGGTTATTCTATTGTTACTATCCCTATTACTCTTGTCTTTATCCTTATAACTATTATTATTATCCTTATTACTATTATTATTATCGCTATAACTGTTATTATTATTCTTGTTACGATTATATTATACCTATTCCTCTTGTCTTTCTCCTTATAACTATTATTATTATCCTTATAATTAATATTATTATCGCTATAACTGTTGCTATTATTCTTGTTACTATCTTAATTATCCCTATTCCTCTTGTCTTTCTCCTTATAACTATTATTATTGTCGCTATAACTGTTATTATTATTCTTATTACTATTATTATTATCGCTATAACTGTTATTATTATGCTTATTCTATTGTTACTATCCGTATTACTCTTGCCTTGATCAGTATAACTATTATTATTATCCTTATTATTAACATTATTATCGCTATAACTGTTACTATTATTCTTGTTACTATTATTATTATCCCTATTCCTCTTGTCTTTCTCCTTATAACTATTATTATTATCCTTATTATTATTATTATTATCGCTATAACTGTTATTATTATGCTTATTCTATTGTTACTATCCGTATTACTCTTGCCTTTATCATTATAACTATTATTATTATCCATATTATTATTATTATTATCGCTATAACTGTTATTATTATTCTTGATCCTATTATTATTATCGCTATAACTGTTATTATTATTCTTATTACCATTGTTACTATCCGTATTACTCTTGCCTTTATCATTATAACTATTATTATTATCCTTATAATTATTATTATTATCGCTATAACTGTTGCTATTATTCTTGTTACTATTATTATTATCCCTATTCCTCTTGTCTTTCTCCTTATAACTACTATTATTATCCTTATTATTATTATTATTATCGCTATAACTGTTATTATTATTCTTGTTACTATTATATTATACCTATTCCTCTTGTCTTTCTCCTTATAACTATTATTATTATCCTTATAATTATTATTATTATCGCTATAACTGTTATTATTATCCTTATTACTATTATTATTATCGCTATAACTGTTATTATTATGCTGATTCTATTGTTACTATCTCTATTACTCTTGTCTTTATCCTTATAACTATTATCATTATCCTTATGGCTATTATTATTATCGCTATAACTGTTATTATTATTCTTGTTACTATTATTATTATCCCTATTGCCCTTGTCTTTATCCTTATAACTATTACTATTATCCTTATTACTATTATTATTATCGCTATAACTGCTATTATTATTCTTGTTACTATTATTATTATCCCTATTCCTCTTGTCTTTATCCTTATAACTATTATAATTATCCTTACTATTATTATTATTATCGCTATAACTGTTGATATTATTCTTGTTACTATTTTTATTATCCCTATTCCTCTTGTCTTTCTCCTTATAACTGTTATTATTATCGCTATAACTGTTATTATTATTCTTATTACTATTATTATTACCGCTATAACTGTTATTATTATGCTTATTCTATTGTTACTATCCGTATTACTCCTGCCTTTATCACTATAACTATTATTATTATCCTTATTATTATTATTATTATCGCTATGACTGTTATTATTATCCTTATTACTATTATTATTATCGCTATAACTGTTATTATTATTCTTATTACTATTATTATTATCCCTATTGCCCTTGTCTTTATCCCTATAACTATTATTATTATCCTTATTACTATTATTATTATCGCTATAACTGTTATTATTATGGTTATTCTATTGTTACTATCCCTATTACTCTTGTCTTTATCCTTATAACTATTATTATTATCCTTATTACTATTATTATTATCGCTATAACTGTTATTATTATTCTTGTTACGATTATATTATACCTATTCCTCTTGTCTTTCTCCTTATAACTATTATTATTATCCTTATAATTAATATTATTATCGCTATAACTGTTGCTATTATTCTTGTTACTATCTTAATTATCCCTATTCCTCTTGTCTTTCTCCTTATAACTATTATTATTGTCGCTATAACTGTTATTATTATTCTTATTACTATTATTATTATCGCTATAACTGTTATTATTATGCTTATTCTATTGTTACTATCCGTATTACTCTTGCCTTGATCAGTATAACTATTATTATTATCCTTATTATTAACATTATTATCGCTATAACTGTTACTATTATTCTTGTTACTATTATTATTATCCCTATTCCTCTTGTCTTTCTCCTTATAACTATTATTATTATCCTTATTATTATTATTATTATCGCTATAACTGTTATTATTATGCTTATTCTATTGTTACTATCCGTATTACTCTTGCCTTTATCATTATAACTATTATTATTATCCATATTATTATTATTATTATCGCTATAACTGTTATTATTATTCTTGATCCTATTATTATTATCGCTATAACTGTTATTATTATTCTTATTACCATTGTTACTATCCGTATTACTCTTGCCTTTATCATTATAACTATTATTATTATCCTTATAATTATTATTATTATCGCTATAACTGTTGCTATTATTCTTGTTACTATTATTATTATCCCTATTCCTCTTGTCTTTCTCCTTATAACTACTATTATTATCCTTATTATTATTATTATTATCGCTATAACTGTTATTATTATTCTTGTTACTATTATTATTATCGCTATAACTGTTATTATTATGCTGATTCTATTGTTACTATCTCTATTACTCATGTCTTTATCCTTATAACTATTATCATTATCCTTATGGCTGTTATTATTATCGCTATAACTGTTATTATTATTCTTGTTACTATTATTACTGTCCGTATTACTCTTGCCTTTATCCTTAGTACTATTATTATTATCGCTATAACTGTTATTATTATTCTTGCTACCATTATTATTATCCCTATTCCTCTTGTCTTTCTCCTTATAACTATTATTATTATCCTTATTATTATTATTATTCTCGCTATAACTGTTACTATTATTCTTGTTACTATTATTATCATCCCTATTCCTCTTGCCTTTCTCCTTATAACTACTATTATTATCCTTATTATTATTATTATTATCGCTATAATTGTTATTATTATTCTTGTTACTATTATTATTATCGCTATAACTGTTATTATTATTCTTATTACTATTGTTGCTATCCGTATTACTCTTGTCTTTATCCATATAACTATTATTATTAATCCTTATTATTATTATTATTATCGCTATAACTGTTATTATTATCCTTAATACTATTATTATTATCGCTATAACTGTTATTATTATTCTTGTTACTATTATTATTATCCCTATTCCTCTTGCCTTTCTCCTTATAACTATTATTATTATCCCTATTCCTCTTGTCTTTCTCCTTATAACTACTATTATTATCGTTATTATTATTATTATTATCGCTATAACTGTTATTATTATTGTTATTACTATTATTATTATCACTATAACTGTTCTTATTATGCTTATTCTATTGTTACTATCCGTATTACTCTTGCCTTTATCATTATAACTATTATTATTATCTTTATTATTATTATTACTATCGTTATAACTGTTATTATTATCCTTATTACTATTATTATTATCGCTATAACTGTTCTTATTATTCTTGTTACTATTATTATTATCGCTATAACTGTTATTATTATTCTTATTACTATTGTTGCTATCCGTATTACTCTTGTCTTTATCCATATAACTATTATTATTAATCCTTATTACTATTATTATTATCGCTATAACGGTTATTATTATTGATATTACTATTATTATTATCACTATAACTGTTCTTATTATGCTTATTCTATTGTTACTATCCGTATTACTCTTGCCTTTATCATTATAACTATTATTATTGTCCTTATTATTATTATTATTATCGCTATAACTGTTATTATTATCCTTATTACTATTATTATTATCGCTATAACTGTTCTTATTATTCTTGTTACTATTATTATTATCCCTATTCCTCTTGGCTTTCTCCTTATAACTATTATTATTATCCTTATTATTATTATTATTATCGCTATATCTGTTATTATTATTCTTATTACTATTACCATTATCCCTATTCCTCTTGTCTTTATCCTTATAACTATTATTATTATCCTTATTATTATTATTATTATTATTATCGCTCTACCTGTTATTATTATCCTTATTATTATTATTATTATCGCTATAACTGTTATTATTATCCTTATTATTATTATTATTATCGCTATAACTGTTATTATTATCCTTATTACTATTATTATTATCCCTATTCCTCTTGTCTTTCCCTTATAACTATTATTATTATCCTTATTATTATTATTATTATCGCTATAACTGTTACTATTATTCCTGTTACTATTATTATTATCCCTATTCCTCTTGTCGTTCTCCTTATAACTATTATTATTATCCTTATTATTATTATTATTCTCGCTATAACTGTTACTATTATTCTTGTTACTATTATTATTATCCCTATTCCTCTTGTCTTTCTCCTTATAACTACTATTATTATCCTTATTATTATTATTATTATCGCTATAACTGTTATTATTATTCTTGTTACTATTATTATTATCGCTATAACTGTTATTATTATTCTTATTACTATTGTTGCTATCCGTATTACTCTTGTCATTATCCATATAACTATTATTATTAATCCTTATTACTATTATTATTATCGCTATAACTGTTCTTATTATGCTTATTCTATTGTTACTATCCGTATTACTCTTGCCTTTATCCTTATAACTATTATTATTATCGCTATAACTGTTATTATTATCCTTAATACTATTATTATTATCGCTATAACTGTTATTACTATCCTTATTACTATTATTATTATCGCTATAACTGTTATTATTATTCTTGTTACTATTATTACTCTCCGTATTACTCTTGCCTTTATCCTTAATACTATTATTATTATCCTTATTATTATTATTATTATCGCTATACCTGTTATTATTATTGTTATTACTATTATTATTATCGCTATAACTGTTATTATTATTCTTATTACTATTGTTGCTATCCGTATTACTCCTGTCTTTATCCATATAACTATTATTATTAATCCTTATTACTATTATTATTATCGCTATAACTGTTATTATAATTGTTATTACTATTATTATTATCGCTATAACTGTTCTTATTATGCTTATTCTATTGTACTATCCGTATTACTCTTGCCTTTATCCTTATAACTATGATTATTATCGCTATAACTGTTCTTATTATCCTTAATACTATTATTATTATCGCTATAAACTGTTATTATTATCCTTATTACTATTATTATTATCGCTATAACTGTTATTATTATGCTTATTCTATTGTTACTATCTCTATTACTCTTGTCTTTATCCTTATAACTACTATTATTATCCTTATTATTATTATTATTATCGCTATAACTCTTATTATTATCCTTATTACTATTATTATTATCCCTATTCCTCTTGTCTTTCCCTTATAACTATTATTATTATCCTTATTATTATTATTATTATCGCTATAACTGTTACTATTATTCTTGTTACTATTATTATTATCGCTATAACGGTTATTATTATTGTTATTACTATTATTATTATCACTATAACTGTTCTTATTATGCTTATTCTATTGTTACTATCCGTATTACTCTTGCCGTTATCATTATAACTATTATTATTATCTTTATTATTATTATTATTATCGTTATAACTGTTATTATTATCCTTATTACTATTATTATTATCGCTATAACTGTTCTTATTATTCTTGTTACTATTATTATTATCGCTATAACTGTTATTATTATTCTTATTACTATTGTTGCTATCCGTATTACTCTTGTCTTTATCCATATAACTATTATTATTAATCCTTATTACTATTATTATTATCGCTATAACGGTTATTATTATTGTTATTACTATTATTATTATCACTATAACTGTTCTTATTATGCTTATTCTATTGTTACTATCCGTATTACTCTTGCCTTTATCATTATAACTATTATTATTATCCTTATTATTATTATTATTATCGCTATAACTGTTATTATTATCCTTATTACTATTATTATTATCGCTATAACTGTTCTTATTATTCTTGTTACTATTATTATTATCCCTATTCCACTTGGCTTTCTCCTTATAACTATTATTATTATCCTTTTTATTATTATTATTATCGCTATATCTGTTATTATTATTCTTATTACTATTACCATTATCCCTATTCCTCTTGTCTTTATCCTTATAACTATTATTATTATCCTTATTATTATTATTATTATTATTATCGCTCTACCTGTTATTATTATCCTTATTATTATTATTATTATCGCTATAACTGTTATTATTATCCTTATTATTATTATTATTATCGCTATAACTGTTATTATTATCCTTATTACTATTATTATTATCCCTATTCCTCTTGTCTTTCCCTTATAACTATTATTATTATCCTTATTATTATTATTATTATCGCTATAACTGTTACTATTATTCTTGTTACTATTATTATTATCCCTATTCCTCTTGTCTTTCTCCTTATAACTATTATTATTATCCTTATTATTATTATTATTATCGCTATAACTGTTATTATTATTCTTGTTACTATTGTTACTCTCCGTATTACTCTTGCCTTTATCCTTAATACTATTATTATTATCCTTATTATTATTATTATTATCGCTATAACTGTTACTATTATTCTTGTTACTATTATTATTAGCCCTATTCCTCTCGTATTTATCCTTATAACTATTATTATTATCCTTATTATTATTATTATTATCGCTATAACTGTTATTATTATCCTTAATACTATTATTATTATCGCTATAACTGTTATTATTATCCTTGATACTATTATTATTATCGCTATAACTGTTATTATTATCCTTAATACTATTATTATTATCGCTATAACTGTTATTATTATTCTTGTTACTATTATTATTATCCCTATTCCTCTTGTCTTTCTCCTTATAACTATTATTATTATCCTTATTATTATTATTATTATCGCTATAACTGTTACTATTATTCTTGTTACTATTATTATTATCCCTATTCCTCTCGTATTTATCCTTATAACTATTATTATTATCCTTAATACTATTATTATTATCGCTATAACTGTTATTATTATCCTTGATACTATTATTATTATCGCTATAACTGTTATTTTTATTCTTGTTACTATTATTATTATCCCTATTCCTCTTGTCTTTCTCCTTATAACTATTATTATAATCGCTATAACTGTTATTATTATCCTTGATACTATTATTATTATCACTATAACTGTTATTATTATCCTTAATACTATTATTATTATCGCTATACCTGTTATTATTATTCTTGTTACTATTATTATTATCCCTATTCCTCTTGTCTTTCTCCTTATAACTATTATTATTATCCTTATTATTATTATTATTATCGCTATAACTGTTATTATTATTCTCGCTACTATTATTATTATCCCTATTCCTCTTGTCTATATCCTTATAACTATTATTATTATCCTTATTACTATTATTATTATCGCTATAACTGTTATTATTATTCTTGTTACTATTGTTACTCTCCGTATTACTCTTGCCTTTATCCTTAATACTATTATTATTATCCTTATTATTATTATTATTATCGCTATAACTGTTACTATTATTCTTGTTACTATTATTATTAGCCCTATTCCTCTCGTATTTATACTTATAACTATTATTATTATCCTTATTATTATTATTATTATCGCTATAACTGTTATTATTATCCTTAATACTATTATTATTATCGCTATAACTGTTATTATTATCCTTGATACTATTATTATTATCGCTATAACTGTTATTATTATCCTTAATACTATTATTATTATCGCTATAACTGTTATTATTATTCTTGTTACTATTATTATTATCCCTATTCCTCTTGTCTTTCTCCTTATAACTATTATTATTATCCTTATTATTATTATTATTATCGCTATAACTGTTACTATTATTCTTGTTACTATTATTATTATCCCTATTCCTCTCGTATTTATCCTTATAACTATTATTATTATCCTTAATACTATTATTATTATCGCTATAACTGTTATTATTATCCTTGATACTATTATTATTATCGCTATAACTGTTATTATTATCCTTAATACTATTATTATTATCGCTATAACTGTTATTATTATCCTTATTACTATTATTATTATCGCTATAACTGTTCTTATTCTTCTTTTTACTATTATTATTATCCCTATTCCTCTTGGCTTTCTCCTTATAACTATTATTATTATCCTTATTATTATTATTATTATCGCTATAACTGTTACTATTATTCTTGTTACTATTATTATTATCCCTATTCCTCTTGTCTTTCTCCTTATAACTATTATTATTATCCTTATTATTATTATTATTATCGCTATAACTGTTATTATTATTCTTGTTACTATTATTATTATCGCTATAACTGTTATTATTATTCTTATTACTATTGTTGCTATCCGTATTACTCTTGTCTTTATCCATATAACTATTATTATTAATCCTTATTACTATTATTATTATCGCTATAACGGTTATTATTATTGTTATTACTATTATTATTATCGCTATAACTGTTATTATTATCCTTAATACTATTATTATTATCGCTATAACTGTTATTATTATCCTTAATACTATTATTATTATCCTTATTATTATTATTATTATCGCTATAACTGTTATTATTATGCTTATTCTATTGTTACTATCCGTATTACTCTTGCCCTTATCCTTATAACTATTATTATTATTATTATTATTATTATTATTATTAATATTATCGCTATAACTGTTATTATTATGCTAATTCTATTGTTACTATCTCTATTACTCTTGTCTTTCTCCTTATAACTGTTATTATTATCCTTATTACTATTATTATTATCGCTATAACTGTTATTTTTATTCTTGTTACTATTATTATTATCCCTATTCCTCTTGTCTTTCTCCTTATAACTATTATTATAATCGCTATAACTGTTATTATTATTCTTATTACTATTATTATTATCGCTATAACTGTTATTATTATGCTTATTCTATTGTTACTATCCGTATTACTCTTGCCTTTATCATTATAACTATTATTATTATTATTATTATTATTATTATTATTATTATTATTATTATTATCGCTATAACTGTTATTATTATCCTTATTACTATTATTATTATCGCTATAACTGTTATTATTATTCTTGCTACTATTATTATTATCCCTATTCCTCTCGTATTTATCCTTATAACTATTATTATTATCCTTATTATTATTATTATTATCGCTATAACTGTTATTATTATCCTTATTACTATTATTATTATCGCTATGACTGTTACTATTATGCTTATTCTATTGCTACTATCCGTATTACTCTTGCCTTTATCATTATAACTATTATTATTATTATTATTATTATTATTATTATTATTATTATCGCTATAACTGTTATTATTATCCTTATTACTATTATTATTATCGCTATAACTGTTATTTTTATTCTTGTTACTATTATTATTATCCCTATTCCTCTTGTCTTTCTCCTTATAACTATTATTATAATCGCTATAATTGTTATTTTTATCCTTATTACTATTATTATTATCGCTATAACTGTTACTATTATGCTTATTCTATTGTTACTATCTCTATTACTCTTGTCTTTATCCTTATAACTATTATCATTATCCTTATTACTATTATTATTATCGCTATACCTGTTATTATTATTCATGTTACTATTATTATTAACCCTATTCCTCTTGTCTTTCTCCTTATAACTATTATTATTATCCTTATTATTATTATTACTATCGCTATAACTGTTCTTATTATTCTTATTACTATTACTATTAACCGTATTCCTCTTGTCTTTATCCTTATAACTATTATTATTATCCTTATTATTATTATTATTATTATCGCTATAACTGTTATTAGTATCCTTATTACTATTATTATTATCGCTATGACTGTTATTATTATGTTTATTCTATTGTTACTATCCATATTACTCTTGCCTTTATCATTATAACTACTATTATTATCGCTATAACCGTTATTATTATTCTTATTACAATTACTATTATCCCTATTCCTCTTGTATTTATCCTTATAACTATAATTATTATCCTTATTATTATTATTATTATTGCTATAACTGTTATTATTATCCTTATTACTATTATTATTATCGCTATAACTGTTATTATTATCCTTAATACTATTATTATTATCGCTATAACTGTTATTATTATTGTTGTTACTATTATTATTATCCCTATTCCTCTTGTCTTTCTCCTTATAGCTACTATTATTATCGCTATAACTGTTATTATTATCCTTGATACTATTATTATTATCGCTATAACTGTTATTATTATCCTTAATACTATTATTATTATCGCTATACCTGTTATTATTATTCTTGTTACTATTATTATTATCCCTATTCCTCTTGTCTTTCTCCTTATAACTATTATTATTATCCTTATTATTATTACTATTATCGCTATAACTGTTATTATTATTCTTATTACTATTACTATTAACCGTATTCCTCTTGTCTTTATCCTTATAACTATTATTATTATCCTTATTATTATTATTATTATTATCGCTATAACTGTTATTATTATCCTTATTACTATTATTATTATCGCTATAAATGTTATTATTATTCTTGCTACTATTATTATTATCCCTATTCCTCTTGTCTATATCCTTATAACTATTATTATTATCCCTATTCCTCTTGTCTTTCTCCTTATAACTATTATTATAATCGCTATAACTGATATTATTATTCTTATTACTATTATTATTATCGCTATAACTGTTATTATTATGGTTATTCTATTGTTACTATCCGTATTACTCTTGCCTTTATCATTATAACTATTATTATTATTATTATTATTATTATTATTATTATTATTATCGCTATAACTGTTATTATTATCCTTATTACTATTATTATTATCGCTATAACTGTTATTATTATGCTAATTCTATTGTTACTATCTCTATTACTCTTGTCTTTCTCCTTATAACTATTATCATTATCCTTATTACTATTATTATTATCGCTATAACTGTTATTATTATTCTTATTACTATTACTATTATCCCTATTCCTCTTGTATTTATCCTTATAACTATTATTGTTATCCTTATTATTATTATTATTATCGCTATAACTGTTATTATTATCCTTAATACTATTATTATTATCGCTATACCTGTTATTATTATTCATGTTACTATTATTATTAACCCTATTCCTCTTGTCTTTCTCCTTATAACTATTATTATTATCCTTATTATTATTATTATTATCGCTATAACTGTTCTTATTATTCTTATTACTATTACTATTAACCGTATTCCTCTTGTCTTTATCCTTATAACTATTATTATTATCCTTATTATTATTATTATTATTATCGCTATAACTGTTATTAGTATCCTTATTACTATTATTATTATCGCTATGACTGTTATTATTATGTTTATTCTATTGTTACTATCCGTATTACTCTTGCCTTTATCATTATAACTACTATTATTATCGCTATAACCGTTATTATTATTCTTATTACAATTACTATTATCCCTATTCCTCTTGTATTTATCCTTATAACTATAATTATTATCCTTATTATTATTATTATTATTGCTATAACTGTTATTATTATCCTTATTACTATTATTATTATCGCTATAACTGTTATTATTATGCTGATTCTATTGTTACAATCTCTATTACTCTTGTGTTTATCCTTATAACTATTATCATTATCCTTATGGCTGTTATTATTATCGCTATAACTGTTATTATTATTCTTGCTACTATTATTATTATCCCTATTCCTCTTGTCTTTCTCCTTATAACTATTATTATTATCCTTATTATTATTATTATTATTATCGCTATAACTGTTATTATTATCCTTATTACTATTATTATTATCGCTATGACTGTTACTATTATGTTTATTCTATTGTTACTCTCCGTATTACTCTTGTCTTTATCCTTATAACTATTATTATTATCGCTAATAACAGTTATTATTATTCTTATTACTATTATTATTATCGCTATAACTGTTATTATTATGGTTATTCTATTGTTACTATCCCTATTACTCTTGTCTTTATCCTTATAACTATTATTATTATCCTTATCACTATTATTATTATCGCTATAACTGTTATTATTATGCTGATTCTATTGTTACTATCTCTATTACTCTTGTCTTTATCCTTATAACTATTATCATTATTCTTATGGCTATTATTATTATCGCTATAACTGTTATTATTATCCTTATTACTATTATTATTATCGCTATGACTGTTACTATTATGCTTATTCTATTGTTACTATCCGTATTACTCTTGCCTTTATCATTATAACTATTATTATTATTATTATTATTATTATTATTATTATTATTATCGCTATAACTGTTATTATTATCCTTATTACTATTATTATTATCGCTATAACTGTTATTTTTATTCTTGTTACTATTATTATTATCCCTATTCCTCTTGTCTTTCTCCTTATAACTATTATTATAATCGCTATAATTGTTATTTTTATCCTTATTACTATTATTATTATCGCTATAACTGTTACTATTATGCTTATTCTATTGTTACTATCTCTATTACTCTTGTCTTTATCCTTATAACTATTATCATTATCCTTATTACTATTATTATTATCGCTATACCTGTTATTATTATTCTTGTTACTATTATTATTATCCCTATTCCTCTTGCCTTTCTCCTTATAACTATTATTATTATCCTTATTATTATTACTATTATCGCTATAACTGTTATTTTTATTCTTATTACTATTACTATTAACCGTATTCCTCTTGTCTTTATCCTTTATAACTATTATTATTATCCTTATTATTATTATTATTATTATCGCTATAACTGTTATTATTATCCTTATTACTATTATTATTATCGCTATAACTGTTATTTTTATTCTTGTTACTATTATTATTATCCCTATTCCTCTTGTCTTTCTCCTTATAACTATTATTATAATCGCTATAACTGTTATTATTATTCTTATTACTATTATTATTATCGCTATAACTGTTATTATTATGCTTATTCTATTGTTACTATCCGTATTACTCTTGCCTTTATCATTATAACTATTATTATTATTATTATTATTATTCATTATTATTATTATTATTATTATCGCTATAACTGTTATTATTATCCTTATTACTATTATTATTATCGCTATAACTGTTATTATTATGCTAATTCTATTGTTACTATCTCTATTACTCTTGTCTTTCTCCTTATAACTATTATCATTATCCTTATTACTATTATTATTATCGCTATAACTGTTATTATTATTCTTGTTACTATTATTATTATCCCTATTCCTCTTGTCTTTCTCCTTATAACTATTATTATTATCGCTATAACTGTTATTATTATTCTTATTACTATTACTATTATCCCTATTCCTCTTGTATTTATCCTTATAACTATTATTATTATCCTTATTATTATTATTATTATCGCTATAACTGTTATTATTATCCTTAATACTATTATTATTATCGCTATACCTGTTATTATTATTCATGTTACTATTATTATTAACCCTATTCCTCTTGTCTTTCTCCTTATAACTATTATTATTATCCTTATTATTATTATTACTATCGCTATAACTGTTCTTATTATTCTTATTACTATTACTATTAACCGTATTCCTCTTGTCTTTATCCTTATAACTATTATTATTATCCTTATTATTATTATTATTATTATCGCTATAACTGTTATTAGTATCCTTATTACTATTATTATTATCGCTATGACTGTTATTATTATGTTTATTCTATTGTTACTATCCATATTACTCTTGCCTTTATCATTATAACTACTATTATTATCGCTATAACCGTTATTATTATTCTTATTACAATTACTATTATCCCTATTCCTCTTGTATTTATCCTTATAACTATAATTATTATCCTTATTATTATTATTATTATTGCTATAACTGTTATTATTATCCTTATTACTATTATTATTATCGCTATAACTGTTATTATTATCCTTAATACTATTATTATTATCGCTATAACTGTTATTATTATTGTTGTTACTATTATTATTATCCCTATTCCTCTTGTCTTTCTCCTTATAGCTACTATTATTATCGCTATAACTGTTATTATTATCCTTGATACTATTATTATTATCGCTATAACTGTTATTATTATCCTTAATACTATTATTATTATCGCTATACCTGTTATTATTATTCTTGTTACTATTATTATTATCCCTATTCCTCTTGTCTTTCTCCTTATAACTATTATTATTATCCTTATTATTATTACTATTATCGCTATAACTGTTATTATTATTCTTATTACTATTACTATTAACCGTATTCCTCTTGTCTTTATCCTTATAACTATTATCATTATTCTTATGGCTATTATTATTATCGCTATAACTGCTATTATTATTC
>CAMAOC010000418.1:0-43745 GCA_945859555.1 Megachile ligniseca
ACAAGAATAATAACAACAGTTATAGCGATAATAATAATAATAATAAGGATAATAATAATAGTTCGAAGGAGAAAGACAAAAGGAATAGGGATAGTAATAATAGTAACACGAATAATAATAACAGTTATAGCGATAATGATAATAGTAATAAGGATAATAATAATAGTAATAAAGATAATAATAACAGTTCTAGCGATAATAATAATAATAATATGGATAGTAATAATAGTTATAAGGATAAAGACAAGAGGAATAGGGACAGTAATAATAGTAACAAGAATAATAATAACAGTTATAGCGATAATAATAATAGTATTAAGGATAAAGGCAAGAGTAATACTGACAGTAATAATAGTAACAAGAATAATAATAACAGTCATAGCGATAATAATAATAGTGTTAAGGATAAAGGCAAGAGTAATACGGACAGTAATAATAGTAACAAGAATAATAATAACAGTTATAGCGATAATAATAATAGTAATAAGGATAATAATAATAGTTATAAGGATAAAGACAAGAGTAATAGGGATACTAACAATAAAATAACCATAATAATAACAGTTATAGCGATAATAATATTAGTATTAGGGATAATAATAACAGTTATAGCGATAATAATAATAGTAATAAGGATAATAATAATAGTTATAAGGATAAAGACAAGGGCAATAGGGATAATAATAATAGAAATAAGAATAATAATAACAGTTGTAGCGATAATAATAATAGTAAAAAGGATTAATAATAATAGTTATATGGATAAAGACAAGAGTAATACGGATAGTAACAATAGTAATAAGAATAATAATAACAGTTATAGCGATAATAATAATAATAATAAGGATAATAATAATAGTTATAAGGATAAGGACAAGGCCAATAGGGATAATAATAATAGTAATAACAATAATAATAACAGTTGTAGCGATAATAATAATAGGAAAAAGGATTAATAATAATAGTTATATGGATAAAGACAAGAGTAATACGGATAGTAACAATAGTAATAAGAATAATAATAACAGTTATAGCGATAATAATAATAGTAACAAGAATAATAATAACAGTTATAGCGATAATAATAATAATAATAATAGTTATAAGGAGAAAGACAAGAGGAATAGGGATAATAATAATAGTAACAAGAATAATAGTAACATTTATAGCGATAATAATAATAATAATAAGGATAATAATAATAGTTATAAGGATAAATACAAGAGGAATAGGAATAATAGTAATAGTAATAAGAATAATAATAACAGTTACAGCGATAATAATAATAGTTATAAGGAGAAAGACAAGAGGAATAGGGATAATAATAATAGTAACAAGAATAATAACAACAGTTATAGCGATAATAATAATAATAATAAGGATAATAATAATAGTTCGAAGGAGAAAGACAAAAGGAATAGGGATAGTAATAATAGTAACACGAATAATAATAACAGTTATAGCGATAATGATAATAGTAATAAGGATAATAATAATAGTTATAAGGATAAAGACAAGAGTAATAGGGATACTAACAATAAAATAACCATAATAATAACAGTTATAGCGATAATAATATTAGTATTAGGGATAATAATAACAGTTATAGCGATAATAATAATAGTAATAAGGATAATAATAATAGTTATAAGGATAAAGACAAGGGCAATAGGGATAATAGTAATAGTAATTAGAATAATAATAACAGTTATAGCGATAATAATAATAGTAATAAGGATTAATAATAATATTTATATGGATAAAGACAAGAGTAATCCGGATAGCAACAATAGTAATAAGAATAATAATAACAGTTATAGCGATAATAATAATAGTAACAAGAATAATAATAACAGTTATAGCGATAATAATAATAATAATAATAAGGATAATAATAATAGTTATAAGGATAAAGACAAGAGGAATACGGTTAATAGTAATAGTAATAAGAATAATAATATTAGTTATAGCGATAATAATAATAATAATAATAAGGATAATAATAATAGTCATAAAGAAAGACAAGAGGAATAGGGATAATAATAATAGTAACAAGAATAATAATAACAGTTATAGCGATAATAATAATAGTATTAAGGATAATAATAACAGTTATAGCGATAATAATAATAGTATTAAGGATAATAATAACAGTTATAGCGATAATAATAATAGTTATAAGGATAAATACAAGAGGAATAGGGATAATAGTAATAGTAATAAGAATAATAATAACAGTTATAGCGATAATAATAATAGTTATAAGGAGAAAGACAAGAGGAATAGGGATAATAATAATAGTAACAAGAATAATAACAACAGTTATAGCGATAATAATAATAATAATTAGGATAATAATAATAGTCATAAGGAGAAAGACAAGAGGAATAGGGATAATAATAATAGTAACAAGAATAATAATAACAGTTATAGCGATAATAATAATAGTATTAAGGATAAAGGCAAGAGTAATACGGACAGTAATTATAGTAACAAGAATAATAATAACAGTTATAGCGATAATAATAATAGTGTTAAGGATAATAATAATAGTTATAAGGATAATAATAATAGTTATTAGCGATAATAGTAATAGTAAAAAGGATTAATAATAATAGTTATATGGATAAAGACAAGAGTAATACGGATAGCAACAATAGTAATAAGAATAATAATAACAGTTATAGCGATAATAATAATAGTAACAAGAATAATAATAACAGTTATAGCGATAATAATAATAATAATAAGGATAATAATAATAGTTATAAGGAGAAAGACAAGAGGAATAGGGATAATAATAATAGTAACAAGAATAATAGTAACATTTATAGCGATAATAATAATAATCATAAGGATAATAATAATACTTATAAGGAGAAAGACAAGAGGAATAGGGATAATAGTAATAGTAACAAGAATAATAGTAACAGTTATAGCGATAATAATAATAATAATAATAAGGATAATAATAATAGTTATAAGAATAAATACAAGAGGAATAGGGATAATAGTAATAGTAATTAGAATAATAATAACAGTTATAGCGATAATAATAATAGTAACAAGAATAATAATAACAGTTATAGCGATAATAATAATAATAATAATAAGGATAATAATAATAGTTATAAGGATAAAGACAAGAGGAATACGGTTAATAGTAATAGTAATAAGAATAATAATAACAGTTATAGCGATAATAATAATAATAATAATAAGGATAATAATAATAGTTATAAAGAAAGACAAGAGGAATAGGGATAATAATAATAGTAACAAGAATAATAATAACAGTTATAGCGATAATAATAATAGTATTAAGGATAATAATAACAGTTATAGCGATAATAATAATAGTATTAAGGATAATAATAACAGTTATAGCGATAATAATAATAGTTATAAGGAGAAAGACAAGAGGAATAGGGATAATAATAATAGTAACAATAATAATAACAACAGTTATAACGATAATAATAATAGTAACAAGAATAATAATAACAGTTATAGCGATAATAATAATAATAATAAGGATAATAATAATAGTTATAAGGAGAAAGACAAGAGGAATAGCGATAATAATAATAGTAACAAGAATAATAGTAACAGTTATAGCGATAATAATAATAATAATAAGGATAATAATAATAGTTATAAGGATAAATACAAGAGGAATAGGGATAATAGTAATAGTAATAAGAATAATAATAACAGTTATAGCGATAATAATAATAGTTATAAGGAGAAAGACAAGAGGAATAGGGATAATAATAATAGTAACAAGAATAATAACAACAGTTATAGCGATAATAATAATAATAATTAGAATAATAATAATATTTATAAGGAGAAAGACAAGAACAATAGGGATAATAATAATAGTAACAAGAATAATAGTAACAGTTACAGCGATAATAATAATAATAATAAGGATAATAATAATAGTTATAGCGATAATAATAATAATAATAATAAGGATAATAATAATAGTTATAAGGATAAAGACAAGAGGAATAGGGATAATAGTAATAGTAATAAGAATAATAATAACAGTTATAGCGATAATAATAATAATAATAAGGATAATAATAATAGTTATAAGGAGAAAGACAAGAGGAATAGGGATAATAATAATAGTAACAAGAATAATAACAACAGTTATAGCGATAATAATAATAATAATAAGGATAATAATAATAGTTCGAAGGAGAAAGACAAAAGGAATAGGGATAGTAATAATAGTAACACGAATAATAATAACAGTTATAGCGATAATGATAATAGTAATAAGGATAATAATAATAGTAATAAAGATAATAATAACAGTTCTAGCGATAATAATAATAATAATATGGATAGTAATAATAGTTATAAGGATAAAGACAAGAGGAATAGGGACAGTAATAATAGTAACAAGAATAATAATAACAGTTATAGCGATAATAATAATAGTATTAAGGATAAAGGCAAGAGTAATACTGACAGTAATAATAGTAACAAGAATAATAATAACAGTCATAGCGATAATAATAATAGTGTTAAGGATAAAGGCAAGAGTAATACGGACAGTAATAATAGTAACAAGAATAATAATAACAGTTATAGCGATAATAATAATAGTAATAAGGATAATAATAATAGTTATAAGGATAAAGACAAGAGTAATAGGGATACTAACAATAAAATAACCATAATAATAACAGTTATAGCGATAATAATATTAGTATTAGGGATAATAATAACAGTTATAGCGATAATAATAATAGTAATAAGGATAATAATAATAGTTATAAGGATAAAGACAAGGGCAATAGGGATAATAATAATAGAAATAAGAATAATAATAACAGTTGTAGCGATAATAATAATAGTAAAAAGGATTAATAATAATAGTTATATGGATAAAGACAAGAGTAATACGGATAGTAACAATAGTAATAAGAATAATAATAACAGTTATAGCGATAATAATAATAATAATAAGGATAATAATAATAGTTATAAGGATAAGGACAAGGCCAATAGGGATAATAATAATAGTAATAACAATAATAATAACAGTTGTAGCGATAATAATAATAGTAAAAAGGATTAATAATAATAGTTATATGGATAAAGACAAGAGTAATACGGATAGTAACAATAGTAATAAGAATAATAATAACAGTTATAGCGATAATAATAATAGTAACAAGAATAATAATAACAGTTATAGCGATAATAATAATAATAATAATAGTTATAAGGAGAAAGACAAGAGGAATAGGGATAATAATAATAGTAACAAGAATAATAGTAACATTTATAGCGATAATAATAATAATAATAAGGATAATAATAATAGTTATAAGGATAAATACAAGAGGAATAGGAATAATAGTAATAGTAATAAGAATAATAATAACAGTTACAGCGATAATAATAATAGTTATAAGGAGAAAGACAAGAGGAATAGGGATAATAATAATAGTAACAAGAATAATAACAACAGTTATAGCGATAATAATAATAATAACAAGGATAATAATAATATTGATAAGGAGAAAGACAAGAGGAATAGGGATAATAATAATAGTAACAAGAATAATAGTAACAGTTATAGCGATAATAATAATAATAATAAGGATAATAATAATAGTTATAGCGATAATAATAATAATAATAATAAGGATAATAATAATAGTTATGAGGATAAAGACAAGGCCAATAGGGATAATAATAATAGTAATAAGAATAATAATAACAGTTATTAGCGATAATAATAATAGTTATAAGGATAAAGACAAGAGTAATAGGGATAGTAACAATAGAATAACCATAATAATAACAGTTATAGCGATAATAATAATAGTAATAAGGATAATAATAATAGTTATAAGCATAAAGACAAGGGCAATAGCGATAATAATAATAGTAATAACAATAATAATAACAGTTGTAGCGATAATAATAATAGTAAAAAGGATAATTATCATAGTTATAAGGAGAAAGACAAGAGGAATAGGGATAATAATAATAGTAACAAGAATAATAATAACAGTTATAGCGATAATAATAAAAGTTATAAGGAGAAAGACAAGATGAATAGGGATAATAATAATAGTAACAAGAATAATAACAACAGTTATAGCGATAATAATAATAATAACAAGGATAATAATAATATTGATAAGGAGAAAGACAAGAGGAATAGGGATAATAATAATAGTAACAAGAATAATAGTAACAGTTAAAGCGATAATAATAATAATAATAAGGATAATAATAATAGTTAGAAGGAGAAAGACAAAAGGAATAGGGATAGTACATAATAGTATCAAGAATAATAATAACAGTTTATAGCGATAATGATAATAGTAATAAGGATAATAATAATAGTAATAAGGATAATAATAACAGTTCTAGCGATAATAATAATAATAATATGGATAATAATAATAGTTATAAGGATAAAGACAAGAGGAATAGGGACAGTAATAATAGTAACAAGAATAATAATAACAGTTATAGCGATAATAATAATAGTATTGAGGATAAAGGCAAGAGTAATACTGACAGTAATAATTGTAACAAGAATAATAATAACAGTTATAGCGATAATAATAATAATAATAAGGATAATAATAATAGTTATAAGGATAAGGACAAGGCCAATAGGGATAATAATAATAGTAATAACAATAATAATAACAGTTGTAGCGATAATAATAATAGTAAAAAGGATTAATAATAATAGTTATATGGATAAAGACAAGAGTAATACGGATAGTAACAATAGTAATAAGAATAATAATAACAGTTATAGCGATAATAATAATAGTAACAAGAATAATAATAACAGTTATAGCGATAATAATAATAATAATAAGGATAATAATAATAGTTATAAGGAGAAAGACAAGAGGAATAGGGATAATAATAATAGTAACAAGAATAATAGTAACATTTATTGCGATAATAATAATAATAATAAGGATAATAATAATAGTTATAAGGATAAATACAAGAGGAATAGGAATAATAGTAATAGTAATAAGAATAATAATAACAGTTACAGCGATAATAATAATAGTTATAAGGAGAAAGACAAGAGGAATAGGGATAATAATAATAGTAACAAGAATAATAACAACAGTTATAGCGATAATAATAATAATAATAAGGATAATAATAATATTTATAAGGAGAAAGACAAGAGGAATAGGGATAATAATAATAGTAACAAGAATAATAGTAACAGTTATAGCGATAATAATAATAATAATAAGGATAATAATAATAGTTATAAGGATAAAGACAAGGCCAATAGGGATAATATAATAGTAATAAGAATAATAATAACAGTTATTAGCGATATTAATAATAGTTATAAGGATAAAGACAAGAGTAATAGGGATAGTAACAATAGAATAACCATAATAATAACAGTTATAGCGATAATAATAATAGTAATAAGGATAATAATAATAGTTATAAGCATAAAGACAAGGGCAATAGCGATAATAATAATAGTAATAACAATAATAATAACAGTTGTAGCGGTAATAATAATAGTAAAAAGGATAATTATAATAGTTATAAGGAGAAAGACAAGAGGAATAGGGACAGTAATAATAGTAACAAGAATAATAATAACAGTTATAGCGATAATAATAATAATAATAATAGTTATAAGGAGAAAGACAAGAGGAATAGGAATAATAGTAATAGTAATAAGAATAATAATAACAGTTACAGCGATAATAATAATAGTTATAAGGAGAAAGACAAGAGGAATAGGGATAATAATAATAGTAACAAGAATAATAACAACAGTTATAGCGATAATAATAATAATAACAAGGATAATAATAATATTGATAAGGAGAAAGACAAGAGGAATAGGGATAATAATAATAGTAACATGAATAATAGTAACAGTTATAGCGATAATAATAATAATAATAAGGATAATAATAATAGTTATAGCGATAATAATAATAATAATAATAAGGATAATAATAATAGTTATAAGGATAAAGACAAGGCCAATAGGGATAATAATAATAGTAATAAGAATAATAATAACAGTTATTAGCGATAATAATAATAGTTATAAGGATAAAGACAAGAGTAATAGGGATAGTAACAATAGAATAAACCATAATAATAACAGTTATAGCGATAATAATAATAGTAATAAGGATAATAATAATAGTTATAAGCATAAAGACAAGGGCAATAGCGATAATAATAATAGTAATAACAATAATAATAACAGTTGTAGCGATAATAATAATAGTAAAAAGGATAATTATAATAGTTATAAGGAGAAAGACAAGAGGAATAGGGATAATAATAATAGTAACAAGAATAATAATAACAGTTATAGCGATAATAATAAAAGTTATAAGGAGAAAGACAAGATGAATAGGGATAATAATAATAGTAACAAGAATAATAACAACAGTTAAAGCGATAATAATAATAATAATAAGGATAATAATAATAGTTAGAAGGAGAAAGACAAAAGGAATAGGGATAGTAATAATAGTATCAAGAATAATAATAACAGTTATAGCGATAATGATAATAGTAATAAGGATAATAATAATAGTAATAAGGATAATAATAACAGTTCTAGCGATAATAATAATAATAATATGGATAATAATAATAGTTATAAGGATAAAGACAAGAGGAATAGGGACAGTAATAATAGTAACAAGAATAATAATAACAGTTATAGCGATAATAATAATAATAATAAGGATAATAATAATAGTTATAAGGATAAGGACAAGGCCAATAGGGATAATAATAATAGTAATAACAATAATAATAACAGTTGTAGCGATAATAATAATAGTAAAAAGGATTAATAATAATAGTTATATGGATAAAGACAAGAGTAATACGGATAGTAACAATAGTAATAAGAATAATAATAACAGTTATAGCGATAATAATAATAGTAACAAGAATAATAATAACAGTTATAGCGATAATAATAATAATAATAAGGATAATAATAATAGTTATAAGGAGAAAGACAAGAGGAATGGGGATAATAATAATAGTAACAAGAATAATAGTAACATTTATTGCGATAATAATAATAATAATAAGGATAATAATAATAGTTATAAGGATAAATACAAGAGGAATAGGAATAATAGTAATAGTAATAAGAATAATAATAACAGTTACAGCGATAATAATAATAGTTATAAGGAGAAAGACAAGAGGAATAGGGATAATAATAATAGTAACAAGAATAATAACAACAGTTATAGCGATAATAATAATAATAATAAGGATAATAATAATATTTATAAGGAGAAAGACAAGAGGAATATTATTATTATTATTATTGTCGCTATAACTGTTATTATTATGCTTATTCTATTGTTACTATCCGTATTACTCTTGCCTTTATCCTTATAACTATTATTATTAATCCTTATTATTATTATTATTATCGCTATAACTGTTATTATTATCCTTAGTACTATTATTATTATCGCTATAACTGTTATTATTATTCTTGTTACTATTATTATTATCCCTATTCCTCTTGTCTTTCTCCTTATAACTATTATTGTTATCCTTATAACTATTATTATTATCCTTATTATTATTATTATTATCGCTATAACTGTTATTATTATCCTTAATATTATTATTATTATCGCTATAACTGTTATTATTATTCTTTTTACTATTACTATTATCCCTATTCCTCTTGTCTTTATCCTTATAACTATTATTATTATCCTTATTGTTATTATTATTATCGCTATAACTGTTATTATTATCCTTATTACTATTATTATTATTGCTATAACTGTTGTTATTATGCTTATTCCATTGTTACTATCTCTATTACTCTTGTCTTTCTCCTTATAACTATTATTATTATCCTTATTATTATTATTATTGTCGCTATAACTGTTATTATTATCCTTAATACTATTATTATTATCGCTATAACTGTTATGATTATTCTTGTTACTATTATTACTGTCCGTATTACTCTTGTCTTTCTCCTTACAACTATTATTATTATCCTTATTACTATTATTATTACCCTCAATACTATTATTATTATCGCTATAACTGTTATTAATATTCTTATTACTATTACTATTATCCGTATTCCTCTTGTCTTTATCCTTATAACTATTATTATTATGGCTATAACTGTTATTATTATTCTTATTACTATTATTATTATCGCTATAACTGTTTTATTATTATGCTTATTCTATTGTTACTATCCGTATTACTCTTGCCTTTATCATTATAACTATTATTATTATCCTTATTATTATTATTATTATCGCTATAACTGTTATTATTATTCTTGTTACTATTATTATTATCCCTATTCCTCTTGTCTTTCTCCTTATAACTATTATTATTATCCTTATTATTATTATTATTATCGCTATAACTGTTACTATTATTCTTGTTGCTATTATTATTATCCCTATTCCTCTTGTCTTTATCCTTATAACTATTATTATTATCCTTATTATTATTATTATTATCGCTATAACTGTTATTATTATTCTTGTTACTATTATTACAGTCCGTATTACTCTTGCCTTTATCCTTAGTACTATTATTATTATCGCTATAACTGTTATTATTATTCTTGTTACTATTATTATTATCCCTATTCCTCTTGTCTTTCTCCTTATAACTATTATTGTTATCCTTATAACTATTATTATTATCCTTATTATTATTATTATTATCGCTATAACTGTTATTATTATCCTTAATATTATTATTATTATCGCTATAACTGTTATTATTATTCTTATTACTATTACTATTATCCCTATTCCTCTTGTCTTTATCCTTATAACTATTATTATTATCCTTATTATTATTATTATTATCGCTATAACTGTTATTATTATCCTTATTACTATTATTATTATTGCTATAACTGTTATTATTATGCTTATTCCATTGTTACTATCTCTATTACTCTTGTCTTTCTCCTTATAACTATTATTATTATCCTTATTATTATTATTATTAATGTCGCTATAACTGTTATTATTATTCTAATTACTATTATTATTATCCCTATTGCCCTTGTCTTTATCCTTATAACTATTACTTTTATCCTTATTACTATTATTGTTATCGCTATAACTGTTATTATTATCCTTAATACTATTATTATTATCGCTATAACTGTTATAATTATTCTTGTTACTATTATTACTGTCCGTATTACTCTTGCCTTTATCCTTAATACTATTATTATTATCGCTATAACTGTTCTTATTATTCTTGTTACTATTATATTATACCTATTCCTCTTGTCTTTCTCCTTATAACTATTATTATTATCCTTATAATTATTATTATTACCGCTATAACAGTTGCTATTATTCTTGTTACTATATTTATTATCCCTATTCCTCTTGTCTTTCTCCTTATAACTATTATTATTATGGCTATAACTGTTATTATAATTCTTATTACTATTATTATTATCGCTATAACTGTTTTATTATTATGCTTATTCTATTGTTACTATCCGTATTACTCTTGCCTTTATCATTATAACTATTATTATTATCCTTATTATTATTATTATTGTCGCTATAACTGTTATTATTATCCTTAATACTATTATTATTATCGCTATAACTGTTATTATTATGGTTATTCTATTGTTACTATCCCTATTACTCTTGTCTTTATTCTTATAACTATTATTATTATCGCTATAACTGTTATTATTATTCTTGTTACTATTATTACTGTCCGTATTACTCTTGTCTTTCTCCTTACAACTATTATTATTATCCTTATTACTATTATTATTATCCTCAATACTATTATTATTATCGCTATAACTGTTATTAATATTCTTATTACTATTACTATTATCCGTATTCCTCTTGTCTTTATCCTTATAACTATTATTATTATCCTTATAATTATTATTATTACCGCTATAACTGTTGCTATTATTCTTGTTACTATTTTTATTATCCCTATTCCTCTTGTCTTTCTCCTTATAACTATTATTATTATGGCAATAACTGTTATTATTATTCTTATTACTATTATTATTATCGCTATAACTGTTTTATTATTATGCTTATTCTATTGTTACTATCCGTATTACTCTTGCCTTTATCATTATAACTATTATTATTATCCTTATTATTATTATTATTATCGCTATAACTGTTATTATTATTCTTGTTACTATTATTATTATCGCTATAACTGTTATTATTATTCTTTTTACTATTACTATTATCCCTATTCCTCTTGTCTTTATCCTTATAACTATTATTATTATCCTTATTATTATTATTATTATCGCTATAACTGTTATTATTATCCTTAATATTATTATTATTATCGCTATAACTGTTATTATTATTCTTATTACTATTACTATTATCCCTATTCCTCTTGTCTTTATCCTTATAACTATTATTATTATCCTTATTATTATTATTATTATCGCTATAACTGTTATTATTATCCTTATTACTATTATTATTATTGCTATAACTGTTATTATTATGCTTATTCCATTGTTACTATCTCTATTACTCTTGTCTTTCTCCTTATAACTATTATTATTATCCTTATTATTATTATTATTAATGTCGCTATAACTGTTATTATAATTCTTATTACTATTATTATTATCCCTATTGCCCTTGTCTTTATCCTTATAACTATTACTTTTATCCTTATTACTATTATTATTATCGCTATAACTGTTATTATTATCCTTAATACTATTATTATTATCGCTATAACTGTTATTATTATGGTTATTCTATTGTTACTATCCAAATTACTCTTGTCTTTATCCTTATAACTATTATTATCGCTATAACTGTTATTATTATTCTTGTTACTATTATTACTGTCCGTATTACTCTTGTCTTTCTCCTTACAACTATTATTATTATCCTTATTACTATTATTATTATCCTCAATACTATTATTATTATCGCTATAACTGTTATTAATATTCTTATTACTATTACTATTATCCGTATTCCTCTTGTCTTTATCCTTATAACTATTATTATTATCCTTATAATTATTATTATTACCGCTATAAACTGTTGCTATTATTCTTGTTACTATTTTTATTATCCCTATTCCTCTTGTCTTTCTCCTTATAACTATTATTATTATGGCTATAACTGTTACTATTATTCTTATTACTATTATTATTATCGCTATAACTGTCATTATTATGCTTATTCTATTGTTACTATCCGTATTACTCTTGCCTTTATCATTATAACTATTATTATTATCCTTATTATTATTATTATTATCGCTATAACTGTTATTATTATTCTTGTTACTATTATTATTATCCCTATTCCTCTTGTCTTTCTCCTTATAACTATTATTATTATCCTTATTATTATTATTATTATCGCTATAACTGTTACTATTATTCTTGTTGCTATTATTATTATCCCTATTCCTCTTGTCTTTATCCTTATAACTATTATTATTATCCTTATTATTATTATTATTATCGCTATAACTGTTATTATTATCCTTATATTATTATTATTATCGCTATAACTGTTATTATTATTCTTTTTACTATACTATTATCCCTATTCCTCTTGTCTTTATCCTTATAACTATTATTATTATCCTTATTGTTATTATTATTATCGCTATAACTGTTATTATTATCCTTATTACTATTATTATTATTGCTATAACTGTTGTTATTATGCTTATTCCATTGTTACTATCTCTATTACTCTTGTCTTTCTCCTTATAACTATTATTATTATCCTTATTATTATTATTATTGTCGCTATAACTGTTATTATTATCCTTAATATTATTATTATTATCGCTATAACTGTTATTATTATTCTTATTACTATTACTATTATCCCTATTCCTCTTGTCTTTATCCTTATAACTATTATTATTATCCTTATTATTATTATTATTATCGCTATAACTGTTATTATTATCCTTATTACTATTATTATTATTGCTATAACTGTTATTATTATGCTTATTCCATTGTTACTATCTCTATTACTCTTGTCTTTCTCCTTATAACTATTATTATTATCCTTATTATTATTATTATTAATGTCGCTATAACTGTTATTATAATTCTTATTACTATTATTATTATCCCTATTGCCCTTGTCTTTATCCTTATAACTATTACTTTTATCCTTATTACTATTATTATTATCGCTATAACTGTTATTATTATCCTTAATACTATTATTATTATCGCTATAACTGTTATTATTATGGTTATTCTATTGTTACTATCCAAATTACTCTTGTCTTTATCCTTATAACTATTATTATCGCTATAACTGTTATTATTATTCTTGTTACTATTATTACTGTCCGTATTACTCTTGTCTTTCTCCTTACAACTATTATTATTATCCTTATTACTATTATTATTATCCTCAATACTATTATTATTATCGCTATAACTGTTATTAATATTCTTATTACTATTACTATTATCCGTATTCCTCTTGTCTTTATCCTTATAACTATTATTATTATCCTTATAATTATTATTATTACCGCTATAACTGTTGCTATTATTCTTGTTACTATTTTTATTATCCCTATTCCTCTTGTCTTTCTCCTTATAACTATTATTATTATGGCTATAACTGTTACTATTATTCTTATTACTATTATTATTATCGCTATAACTGTCATTATTATGCTTATTCTATTGTTACTATCCGTATTACTCTTGCCTTTATCATTATAACTATTATTATTATCCTTATTATTATTATTATTATCGCTATAACTGTTATTATTATTCTTGTTACTATTATTATTATCCCTATTCCTCTTGTCTTTCTCCTTATAACTATTATTATTATCCTTATTATTATTATTATTATCGCTATAACTGTTACTATTATTCTTGTTGCTATTATTATTATCCCTATTCCTCTTGTCTTTATCCTTATAACTATTATTATTATCCTTATTATTATTATTATTATCGCTATAACTGTTATTATTATCCTTAATATTATTATTATTATCGCTATAACTGTTATTATTATTCTTTTTACTATTACTATTATCCCTATTCCTCTTGTCTTTATCCTTATAACTATTATTATTATCCTTATTGTTATTATTATTATCGCTATAACTGTTATTATTATCCTTATTACTATTATTATTATTGCTATAACTGTTGTTATTATGCTTATTCCATTGTTACTATCTCTATTACTCTTGTCTTTCTCCTTATAACTATTATTATTATCCTTATTATTATTATTATTGTCGCTATAACTGTTATTATTATCCTTAATACTATTATTATTATCGCTATAACTGTTATGATTATTCTTGTTACTATTATTACTGTCCGTATTACTCTTGTCTTTCTCCTTACAACTATTATTATTATCCTTATTACTATTATTATTACCCTCAATACTATTATTATTATCGCTATAACTGTTATTAATATTCTTGTTACTATTTTTATTATCCCTATTCCTCTTGTCTTTCTCCTTATAACTATTATTATTATGGCAATAACTGTTATTATTATTCTTATTACTATTATTATTATCGCTATAACTGTTTTATTATTATGCTTATTCTATTGTTACTATCCGTATTACTCTTGCCTTTATCATTATAACTATTATTATTATCCTTATTATTATTATTATTATCGCTATAACTGTTATTATTATTCTTGTTACTATTATTATTATCGCTATAACTGTTATTATTATTCTTTTTACTATTACTATTATCCCTATTCCTCTTGTCTTTATCCTTATAACTATTATTATTATCCTTATTATTATTATTATTATCGCTATAACTGTTATTATTATCCTTAATATTATTATTATTATCGCTATAACTGTTATTATTATTCTTATTACTATTACTATTATCCCTATTCCTCTTGTCTTTATCCTTATAACTATTATTATTATCCTTATTATTATTATTATTATCGCTATAACTGTTATTATTATCCTTATTACTATTATTATTATTGCTATAACTGTTATTATTATGCTTATTCCATTGTTACTATCTCTATTACTCTTGTCTTTCTCCTTATAACTATTATTATTATCCTTATTATTATTATTATTAATGTCGCTATAACTGTTATTATAATTCTTATTACTATTATTATTATCCCTATTGCCCTTGTCTTTATCCTTATAACTATTACTTTTATCCTTATTACTATTATTATTATCGCTATAACTGTTATTATTATCCTTAATACTATTATTATTATCGCTATAACTGTTATTATTATGGTTATTCTATTGTTACTATCCAAATTACTCTTGTCTTTATCCTTATAACTATTATTATCGCTATAACTGTTATTATTATTCTTGTTACTATTATTACTGTCCGTATTACTCTTGTCTTTCTCCTTACAACTATTATTATTATCCTTATTACTATTATTATTATCCTCAATACTATTATTATTATCGCTATAACTGTTATTAATATTCTTATTACTATTACTATTATCCGTATTCCTCTTGTCTTTATCCTTATAACTATTATTATTATCCTTATAATTATTATTATTACCGCTATAACTGTTGCTATTATTCTTGTTACTATTTTTATTATCCCTATTCCTCTTGTCTTTCTCCTTATAACTATTATTATTATGGCTATAACTGTTACTATTATTCTTATTACTATTATTATTATCGCTATAACTGTCATTATTATGCTTATTCTATTGTTACTATCCGTATTACTCTTGCCTTTATCATTATAACTATTATTATTATCCTTATTATTATTATTATTATCGCTATAACTGTTATTATTATCCTTATTACTATTATTATTATCGCTATAACTGTTATTATTATCCTTAATATTATTATTATTATCGCTATAACTGTTATTATTATTCTTTTTACTATTACTATTATCCCTATTCCTCTTGTCTTTATCCTTATAACTATTATTATTATCCTTATTATTATTATTATTATCGCTATAACTGTTATTATTATCCTTATTACTATTATTATTATTGCTATAACTGTTATTATTATGCTTATTCCATTGTTACTATCTCTATTACTCTTGTCTTTCTCCTTATAACTATTATTATTATCCTTATTATTATTATTATTGTCGCTATAACTGTTATTATTATTCTTATTACTATTATTATTATCCCTATTGCCCTTGTCTTTATCCTTATAACTATTATTATTATCCTTATTACTATTATTATTATCGCTATAACTGTTATTATTATCCTTAATACTATTATTATTATCGCTATAACTGTTACTATTATTCTTGTTGCTATTATTATTATCCCTATTCCTCTTGTCTTTCTCCTTATAACTACTATTATTATGCTTATTATTATTATTATTATCGCTATAACTGTTCTTATTATTCTTGTTACTATTATATTATACCTATTCCTCTTGTCTTTCTCCTTATAACTATTATTATTATCCTTATAATTATTATTATTACCGCTATAACAGTTGCTATTATTCTTGTTACTATATTTATTATCCCTATTCCTCTTGTCTTTCTCCTTATAACTTGTAACGACTACTAAAGACGCGAACTCGCTATCGCCGCCGATAGAGGGCGACCGCCCCGATCGCGATTCTCGCAGGAGAATCGGCGCCCGCGGCATATATAAAGACCGGCCCTATCACCGATAAGGCGGAGAGCACCCGGCAAGCGAACCGCGTAGGAAGCGAACCGATACCGCACCGCCAAGCGAACCGCAACCGTGCCAGCTCTCTTGCTCTTTTGTTGTACTCCCATATCTTTCCTCCCCGGAGGGCGACTACGCGGCAGAAGGCCTTTCAGCCGCCAAACGCGTCGCAAGACTCCGTTCCTCGGCCTTACGTCGTGGCTTGATCCACGAGACGGGGGCCATCCGACCGCCGAAGGAACGCGTAGATCGCGTGCTCGGGTCCACGGTCTCTAGCCAGGGAAGGAGTGCAAGGCGTTCCCCGCAGCACTCCGACCTCTATTGCGGCGCACTGTCTCCTCCATTGTCCCACCGTCCCTCTACCCAGCGTTAGTCTATGTTACTATGCGTTAGTTCGTAAGCCGCGTACCGTCTTGTAAAAAACCCCGCGTTCCGAGCTCCGGCCCGTCGGAGCCTAACCCCGCGTTAGAAGATAAGTCGCGTCTAGGTTAAGTATAATATATCCCCGGGACCGAACCCGGCGTACCGGCTGAGCCGGCTGTGTAAATATCAAATAAATTACGCCGGACCAAGTCGGACGGTTATAAACTATTATTATTATGGCTATAACTGTTATTATAATTCTTATTACTATTATTATTATCGCTATAACTGTTTTATTATTATGCTTATTCTATTGTTACTATCCGTATTACTCTTGCCTTTATCATTATAACTATTATTATTATCCTTATTATTATTATTATTATCGCTATAACTGTTATTATTATCCTTAATATTATTATTATTATCGCTATAACTGTTATTATTATTCTTTTTACTATTACTATTATCCCTATTCCTCTTGTCTTTATCCTTATAACTATTATTATTATCCTTATTATTATTATTATTATCGCTATAACTGTTATTATTATCCTTTTTACTATTATTATTATTGCTATAACTGTTATTATTATGCTTATTCCATTGTTACTATCTCTATTACTCTTGTCTTTCTCCTTATAACTATTATTATTATCCTTATTATTATTATTATTATCCTCAATACTATTATTATTATCGCTATAACTGTTATTAATATTCTTATTACAATTACTATTATCCGTATTCCTCTTGTCTTTATCCTTATAACTATTATTATTATCGCTATAACTGTTTTTATTATTCTTGTTACTATTATTATTATCGCTATAACTGTTGTTATTATTCTTATTACTATTGTTGCTATCCGTATTACTCTTGTCCTTATCCATATAACTATTATTATTAATCCTTATTACTATTATTATTATCGCTATAACTGTTATTATTATTGTTATTACTATTATTATTATCGCTATAACTGTTATTCTTATCCTTATTCTATTGTTACTATCCGTATTACTCTCGTCTTTATCCTTATAACTATTATTATTATCGGTAATAACTGTTGTTATTATTCTTATTACTATTATTATTATCGGTAATAACTGTTGTTATTATTCTTATTACTATTATTATTATCGCTATAGCTGTTATTATTATGCTTATTCTATTGTTACTATCTCTATTACCCTTGTCTTTCTCCTTATAACTATTATTATTATCCTTATTATTATTATTATTATCGCTATAACTGTTATTACTATCCATATTACTATTATTATTATCGCTATAACTATTATTATTATGCTTATTCTATTGTTACTATCTCTATTACTCTTGTCTTTATCCTTATAACTATTATCATTATCCTTATGACTATTATTATTATCGCTATAACTGTTATTATTATTCTTGTTACTATTATTACTGTCCGTATTACTCTTGCCTTTATCCTTAGTACTATTATTATTATCGCTGTAACTGTTACTATTATTCTTGTTGCTATTATTATTATCCCTATTCCTCTTGTCTTTCTCCTTATAACTATTATTATTAGCCTTATTATTATTATGATTATCGCTATAACTGTTATTATTATTCTTGTTAGTATTATTATTATCCCTACTCCTCTTGTCTTTCTCCTTATAACTACTATTATTATCGCTATAACCGTTATTATTATTATTATTACAATTACTATTATCCCTATTCCTCTTGTATTTATCCTTATAACTATTATTATTATCCTTATTATTATTATTATTATCGCTATAACTGTTATTATTATGCTCATTCTATTGTTACTATCTCTATTACTCTTGTCTTTATCCTTGTAACTATTACCATTATCCTTATGGCTATTATTATTATCGCTATAACTGTTATTATTATTGTTATTACTATTATTATTATCGCTATAACTCTTATTATTATCCTTATTCTATTGTTACTATCCCTATTACTCTTGTCTATATCCTTATAACTATTATTATTATCCTTATTACTATTATTATTATCGCTATAACTGTTATTATTATTCTTGTTACTATTATTATTATCAGTATTCCTCTTGTCTTTCTCCTTATAACTATTATTATTATCGCTATAACTGTTATTATTATTCTTATTACAATTACTATTATCCCTATTCCTCTTGTATTTATCCTTATAACTATTATTATTATCGCTATAACTGTTATTATTATTCTTGCTACTATTATTATTATCGCTATAACTGTTACTATTATACTTGTTACTATTATTATTATCCCTATTCCTCTTGTCTTTCTCCTTATAACTATTATTATTATCCTTATTATTATTATTATTATCGCCATAACTGTTATTATTATTCTTATTACTATTACTATTATCCCTATTCCTCTTGTATTTATCCTTATAACTATTATTATTATGCTTATTCTATTGTTACTATCTCTATTACTCTTGCTTTCTCCTTATAACTATTATTATTATCCTTATTACTATTATTATTAACGCTATAACTGTTATTATTATCCTTAATACTATTATTATTATCGCTATAACTGTTATTATTATTGTTATTACTATTATTATTATCGCTATAACTGTTATTATTATCCTTATTCTATTGTTACTATCCCTATTACTCTTGTCTATATCCTTATAACTATTATTATTATCCTTATTACTATTATTATTATCGCTATAACTGTTATTATTATTCTTGTTACTATTATTATTATCCCTATTCCTCTTGTCTTTCTCCGTATAACTATTATTATTATCGCTATAACTGTTATTATTATTCTTATTACAATTACTATTATCCCTATTCCTCTTGTATTTATCCTTATAACTATTATTATTATCATTATTATTATTATTATTATCGCTATAACTGTTATTATTATTCTTATTACTATTACTATTAACCGTATTCCTCTTGTCTTTATCCTTATAACTATTATTATTATCCTTATTATTATTATTATTATTATTATTATCGCTATAACTGTTATTATTATCCTTATTACTATTATTATTATCGCTATGACTGTTATTATTATGTTTATTCTATTGTTACTATCCGTATTACTCTTGCCTTTATCATTATAACTACTATTATTATCGCTATAACCGTTATTATTATTCTTATTACTATTACTATTATCCCTATTCCTCTTGTATTTATCCTTATAACTATTATTATTATCCTTATTATTATTATTATTATCGCTATAACTGTTATTATTATGCTCATTCTATTGTTACTATCTCTATTACTCTTGTCTTTATCCTTATAACTATTATTATCGCTATAACTGTTATTATTATTCTTGTTACTATTATTACTGTCCGTATTACTCTTGTCTTTCTCGTTACAACTATTATTATTATCCTTATTACTATTATTATTATCCTCAATACTATTATTATTATCGCTATAACTGTTATTAATATTCTTATTACTATTACTATTATCCGTATTCCTCTTGTCTTTATCCTTATAACTATTATTATTATCCTTATAATTATTATTATTACCGCTATAACTGTTGCTATTATTCTTGTTACTATTTTTATTATCCCTATTCCTCTTGTCTTTCTCCTTATAACTATTATTATTATGGCTATAACTGTTACTATTATTCTTATTACTATTATTATTATCGCTATAACTGTCATTATTATGCTTATTCCATTGTTACTATCTCTATTACTCTTGTCTTTCTCCTTATAACTATTATTATTATCCTTATTATTATTATTATTAATGTCGCTATAACTGTTATTATAATTCTTATTACTATTATTATTATCCCTATTGCCCTTGTCTTTATCCTTATAACTATTACTTTTATCCTTATTACTATTATTATTATCGCTATAACTGTTATTATTATCCTTAATACTATTATTATTATCGCTATAACTGTTATTATTATGGTTATTCTATTGTTACTATCCAAATTACTCTTGTCTTTATCCTTATAACTATTATTATCGCTATAACTGTTATTATTATTCTTGTTACTATTATTACTGTCCGTATTACTCTTGTCTTTCTCCTTACAACTATTATTATTATCCTTATTACTATTATTATTATCCTCAATACTATTATTATTATCGCTATAACTGTTATTAATATTCTTATTACTATTACTATTATCCGTATTCCTCTTGTCTTTATCCTTATAACTATTATTATTATCCTTATAATTATTATTATTACCGCTATAACTGTTGCTATTATTCTTGTTACTATTTTTATTATCCCTATTCCTCTTGTCTTTCTCCTTATAACTATTATTATTATGGCTATAACTGTTACTATTATTCTTATTACTATTATTATTATCGCTATAACTGTCATTATTATGCTTATTCTATTGTTACTATCCGTATTACTCTTGCCTTTATCATTATAACTATTATTATTATCCTTATTATTATTATTATTATCGCTATAACTGTTATTATTATCCTTATTACTATTATTATTATCGCTATAACTGTTATTATTATCCTTAATATTATTATTATTATCGCTATAACTGTTATTATTATTCTTTTTACTATTACTATTATCCCTATTCCTCTTGTCTTTATCCTTATAACTATTATTATTATCCTTATTATTATTATTATTATCGCTATAACTGTTATTATTATCCTTATTACTATTATTATTATTGCTATAACTGTTATTATTATGCTTATTCCATTGTTACTATCTCTATTACTCTTGTCTTTCTCCTTATAACTATTATTATTATCCTTATTATTATTATTATTGTCGCTATAACTGTTATTATTATTCTTATTACTATTATTATTATGCCTATTGCCCTTGTCTTTATCCTTATAACTATTATTATTATCCTTATTACTATTATTATTATCGCTGTAACTGTTATTATTATCCTTAATACTATTATTATTATCGCTATAACTGTTATTATTCTTGTTACTATTATTTCTGTCCGTATTACTCTTGCCTTTATCCTTAATACTATTATTATTATCGCTATAACTGTTATTATTATTGTTATTACTATTATTATTATCGCTATAACTGTTATTATTATGCTTATTCTATTGTTACTATCCGTATTACTCTTGCCTTTATCATTATAACTATTATTATTATCCTTATTATTATTATTATTATCGCTATAACTGTTATTATTATCCTTCATATTATTATTATTATCGCTATAACTGTTATTATTATCCTTATTACTATTATTATTATCCCTATTGCCCTTGTCTTTATCCTTATAACTATTATTATTATCCTTATTACTATTATTATTATCGCTATAACTGTTATTATTATCCTTAATACTATTATTATTATCGCTATAACTGTTACTATTATTCTTGTTGCTATTATTATTATCCCTATTCCTCTTGTCTTTCTCCTTATAACTACTATTATTATGCTTATTATTATTATTATTATCGCCATAACTGTTATTATTATTCTTGTTACTATTATTATTATCCCTATTCCTCTTGTCTTTCTCCTTATAACTATTATTATTATGGCTATAACTGTTACTATTATTCTTATTACTATTATTATTATCGCTATAACTGTCATTATTATGCTTATTCTATTGTTACTATCCGTATTACTCTTGCCTTTATCATTATAACTATTATTATTATTATTATCGCTATAATTGTTATTATTATGCTTATTCTATTGTTACTATCTCTATTACTCGTGTCTTTCTCCTTATAACTATTATTATTATCCTTATTACTATTATTATTATCCTCAATACTATTATTATTATCGCTATAACTGTTATTAATATTCTTATTACAATTACTATTATCCGTATTCCTCTTGTCTTTATCCTTATAACTATTATTATTATCGCTATAACTGTTATTATTATCCTTAATACTATTATTATTATCGCTATAACTGTTATTATTATTCTTGTTACTATTATTATTATCCCTACTCCTCTTGTCTCTCTCCTTATAACTATTATTATTATCGCTATAACTGTTATTATTATCCTTAATACTATTATTATTATCGCTATAACTGTTTTTATTATTCTTGTTACTATTATTATTATCGCTATAACTGTTGTTATTATTCTTATTACTATTGTTGCTATCCGTATTACTCTTGTCCTTATCCATATAACTATTATTATTAATCCTTATTACTATTATTATTATCGCTATAACTGTTATTATTATTGTTATTACTATTATTATTATCGCTATAACTGTTATTCTTATCCTTATTCTATTGTTACTATCCGTATTACTCTCGTCTTTATCCTTATAACTATTATTATTATCGGTAATAACTGTTGTTATTATTCTTATTACTATTATTATTATCGGTAATAACTGTTGTTATTATTCTTATTACTATTATTATTATCGCTATAGCTGTTATTATTATGCTTATTCTATTGTTACTATCTCTATTACCCTTGTCTTTCTCCTTATAACTATTATTATTATCCTTATTATTATTATTATTATCGCTATAACTGTTATTACTATCCATATTACTATTATTATTATCGCTATAACTATTATTATTATGCTTATTCTATTGTTACTATCTCTATTACTCTTGTCTTTATCCTTATAACTATTATCATTATCCTTATGACTATTATTATTATCGCTATAACTGTTATTATTATTCTTGTTACTATTATTACTGTCCGTATTACTCTTGCCTTTATCCTTAGTACTATTATTATTATCGCTGTAACTGTTACTATTATTCTTGTTGCTATTATTATTATCCCTATTCCTCTTGTCTTTCTCCTTATAACTATTATTATTAGCCTTATTATTATTATGATTATCGCTATAACTGTTATTATTATTCTTGTTAGTATTATTATTATCCCTACTCCTCTTGTCTTTCTCCTTATAACTACTATTATTATCGCTATAACCGTTATTATTATTATTATTACAATTACTATTATCCCTATTCCTCTTGTATTTATCCTTATAACTATTATTATTATCCTTATTATTATTATTATTATCGCTATAACTGTTATTATTATGCTCATTCTATTGTTACTATCTCTATTACTCTTGTCTTTATCCTTGTAACTATTACCATTATCCTTATGGCTATTATTATTATCGCTATAACTGTTATTATTATTGTTATTACTATTATTATTATCGCTATAACTCTTATTATTATCCTTATTCTATTGTTACTATCCCTATTACTCTTGTCTATATCCTTATAACTATTATTATTATCCTTATTACTATTATTATTATCGCTATAACTGTTATTATTATTCTTGTTACTATTATTATTATCAGTATTCCTCTTGTCTTTCTCCTTATAACTATTATTATTATCGCTATAACTGTTATTATTATTCTTATTACAATTACTATTATCCCTATTCCTCTTGTCTTTCTCCTTATAACTATTATTATTATTCTTATTATTATTATTATTATCGCTATAACTGTTATTATTATTCTTGTTACTATTACTATTAACCGTATTCCTCTTGTCTTTATCCTTATAACTATTATTATTATCCTTATTATTATTATTATTATTATTATTATCGCTATAACTGTTATTATTATCCTTATTACTATTATTATTATCGCTATAAACCGTTATTATTATTCTTATTACTATTACTATTATCCCTATTCCTCATGTATTTATCCTTATAACTATTATTATTATCCTTATTATTATTATTATTATCGCTATAACTGTTATTATTATGCTCATTCTATTGTTACTATCCCTATTCCTCTTGTCTTTCTCCTTATAACTATTATTATTATCGCTATAACTGTTATTATTATTCTTATTACAATTACTATTATCCCTATTCCTCTTGTCTTTCTCCTTATAACTATTATTATTATTCTTATTATTATTATTATTATCGCTATAACTGTTATTATTATTCTTGTTACTATTATTATTATCGCTATAACTGTTTTTATTATTCTTATTACCATTGTTACTATCCGTATCACTCTTGTCTTTATCCACATAACTATTATTATTAATCCTTATTACTATTATTATTATCGCTATAACGGTTATTATTATTGTTATTACTATTATTATTATCGCTATAACTGTTATTATTATCCTTATTCTATTGTTACTATCCGTATTACTCTTGTCTTTATCCTTATAACTATTATTATTATCGCTAATAACTGTTATTATTATTCTTGTTACTATTATTATTATCCCTATTCCTCTTGTCTTTCTCCTTATAACTATTATTATTATCGCTATAACTGTTATTATTATTCTTGCTACTATTATTATTATCGATATAACTGTTACTATTATACTTGTTACTATTATTATTATCCCTATTCCTCTTGTCTTTCTCCTTATAACTATTATTATTATCCTTATTATTATTATTATTATCGCTATAACTGTTATTATTATTCTTGTTACTATTATTATTATCGCTATAACTGTTATTATTATTCTTATTACTATTGTTGCTATCCGTATTACTCTTGTCTTTATCCATATAACTATTATTATTAATCCTTGTTACTATTATTATTATCGCTATAACTGTTATTATTATCCTTATTACTATTATTATTATCGCTATAACTGTTATTATTATTCTTGTTACTATTATTATTATCGCTATAACTGTTATTATTATTCTTATTACCATTGTTACTATCCGTATCACTCTTGTCTTTATCCATATAACTATTATTATTAATCTTTATTACTATTATTATTATCGCTATAACTGTTATTATTATTGTTATTACTATTATTACTATCGCTATAACTGTTATTATTATCCTTAATACTATTATTATTATCGCTATAACTGTTAGTATTATTCTTGTTACTATTATTATTATCCCTTTTCCTCTTGTCTTTCTCCTTATAACTATTATTATTATCCTTATTATTATTATTATTATCGCTATAACTGTTACTATTATTCTTGTTACTATTATTATTATCCCTATTCCTCTTGTCTTTCTCCTTATAACTATTATTATTATCCTTATTATTATTATTATTATCGCTATAACTGTTATTATTATTCTTGTTACTATTATTATTATCGCTATAACTGTTATTATTATTCTTGCTATATTATTATTATCGCTATAACTGTTATTATTATTCTTATTACCATTGTTACTATCCGTATCACTCTTGTCTTTATCCATATAACTATTATTATTAATCCTTATTACTATTACTATTATCGCTATAACTGTTATTATTATTGTTATTACTATTATTATTATCGCTATAACTGTTATTATTATTCTTGTTAGTATTATTATTATCCCTATTCCTCTTGTCTTTCTCCTTATAACTATTATTATTATCGCTATAACTGTTATTATTATTCTTATTACAATTACTATTATCCCTATTCCTCTTGTATTTATCCATATAACTATTATTATTATCCTTATTATTATTATTATTATCGCTATAACTGTTATTATTATTCTTGTTACTATTATTATTATCCCTATTCCTCTTGTCTTTCTCCTTATAACTATTATTATTATCGCTATAACTGTTATTATTATCCTTGATACTATTATTATTATCGGTGTAACTGTTATTATTATCCTTAATACTATTATTATTATCGCTATAACTGTTATTATTATTCTTGTTACCATTATTATTATCCCTATTCCTCTTGTCTTTCTCCTGATAACTATTATTATTATCCTTATTATTATTATTATTATTATTATCGCTATAACTGTTATTATTATTCTTATTACTATTACTATTAACCGTATTCCTCTTGTCTTTATCCTTATAACTATTATTATTATCGCTATAACTGTTATTATTATTCTTATTACAATTACTATTATCCCTATTCCTCTTGTATTTATCCTTATAACTGTTATTATTATCCTTATTATTATTATTATTATCGCTATAACTGTTGCTATTATTCTTGTTACTATTTTTATTATCCCTACTCCTCTTGTCTTTCTCCTTATAACTATTATTATTATCGCTATAACTGTTATTATTATTCTTATTACTATTATTATTATCGCTATAACTGTTATTATTATGCTTATTCTATTGTTACTATCCGTATTACTCTTGCCTTTATCATTATAACTATTATTATTATCCTTATTATTATTATTATTATCGCTATAACTGTTATTATTATCCTTATTACTATTATTATTATCGCTATAACTGTTATTATTATGCTTATTCTATTGTTACTATCTCTATTACTCTTGTCTTTCTCCTTATAACTATTATTATTATCCTTATTATTATTATTATTATCGCTATAACTGTTACTATTATTCTTGTTACTATTATTATTATCCCTATTCCTCTTGTCTTTCTCCTTATAACTATTATTATTATCCCTATTATTATTATTATTATCGCTATAACTGTTATTATTATTCTTGTTACTATTATTATTATCGCTATAACTGTTATTATTATTCTTATTACTATTGTTGCTATCCGTATTACTCTTGTCTTTATCCATATAACTATTATTATTAATCCTTGTTACTATTATTATTATCGCTATAACTGTTATTATTATCCTTATTACTATTATTATTATCGCTATAACTGTTATTATTATTCTTGTTACTATTATTATTATCCCTATTCCTCTTGTCTTTCTCCTTATAACTATTATTATTATCGCTATAACTGTTATTATTATTCTTGCTACTATTATTATTATCACTATAACTGTTACTATTATACTTGTTACTATTATTATTATCCCTATTCCTCTTGTCTTTCTCCTGATAACTATTATTATTATCCTTATTATTATTATTATTATTATTATCGCTATAACTGTTATTATTATTCTTATTACTATTACTATTAACCGTATTCCTCTTGTCTTTATCCTTATAACTATTATTATTATCGCTATAACTGTTATTATTATTCTTATTACAATTACTATTATCCCTATTCCTCTTGTATTTATCCTTATAACTATTATTATTATCCTTATTATTATTATTATTATCGCTATAACTGTTATTATTATTCTTGTTACTATTATTATTATCCCTATTCCTCTTGTCTTTCTCCTTATAACTATTATTATTATCGCTATGACTGTTATTATTATGTTTATTCTATTGTTACTATCCGTATTACTCTTGCCTTTATCATTATAACTACTATTATTATCGCTATAACCGTTATTATTATTCTTATTACAATTACTATTATCCCTATTCCTCTTGTATTTATCCTTATAACTATTATTATTATCCTTTTTATTATTATTATTATCGCTATAACTGTTATTATTATGCTCATTCTTTTGTTACTATCTCTATTACTCTTGTCTTTATCCTTATAACTATTATCATTATCCTTATGGCTATTATTATTATCGCTATAACTGTTATTATTATTCTTGTTACTATCATTATTATCACTATAACTGTTATTATTATTCTTATTACTATTGTTGCTATCCGTATTACTCTTGTCTTTATCCATATAACTATTATTATTATCCTTATTATTATTATTATTATTATCGCTATACCTGTTATTATTATCCCTATTACTATTATTATTATAGCTATAACTGTTATTATTATGCTTATTCTATTGTTACTATCCCTATTACTCTTGTCTATATCCTTATAACTATTATTATTATCCTTATTACTATTATTATTATCGCTATAACTGTTATTATTATTCTTGTTACTATTATTATTATCCCTATTCCTCTTGTCTTTCTCCGTATAACTATTATTATCGCTATAACTGTTATTATTATTCTTATTACTATTACTATTATCCCTATTCCTCTTGTATTTATCCTTATAACTATTATTATTAGCCTTATTATTATTATGATTATCGCTATAACTGTTATTATTATTCTTGTTAGTATTATTATTATCCCTACTCCTCTTGTCTTTCTCCTTATAACTACTATTATTATCGCTATAACCGTTATTATTATTCTTATTACTATTACTATTATCCCTATTCCTCTTGTATTTATCCTTATAACTATTATTATTAGCCTTATTATTATTATGATTATCGCTATAACTGTTATTATTATTCTTGTTAGTATTACTATTATCCCTATTCCTCTTGTATTTATCCTTATAACTATTATTATTATCTTTATTATTATTATTATTATCGCTATAACTGTTATTATTATTCTTATTACTATTACTATTAACCGTATTCCTCTTGTCTTTATCCTTATAACTATTATTATTATCCTTATTATTATTATTATTATTATTATTATTATCGCTATAACTGTTATTATTATCCTTATTACTATTATTATTATCGCTATGACTGTTATTATTATGTTTATTCTATTGTTACTATCCGTATTACTCTTGCCTTTATCATTATAACTACTATTATTATCGCTATAACCGTTATTATTATTCTTATTACTATTACTATTATCCCTATTCCTCTTGTATTTATCCTTATAACTATTATTATTATCCTTATTATTATTATTATTATTATTATTATCGCTATAACTGTTATTATTATCCTTATTACTATTATTATTATCGCTATAACCGTTATTATTATTCTTATTACTATTACTATTATCCCTATTCCTCTTGTATTTATCCTTATAACTATTATTATTATCCTTATTATTATTATTATTATCGCTATAACTGTTATTATTATGCTCATTCTATTGTTACTATCCCTATTCCTCTTGTCTTTCTCCTTATAACTATTATTATTATCGCTATAACTGTTATTATTATTCTTGCTACTATTATTATTATCGCTATAACTGTTACTATTATACTTGTTACTATTATTATTATCCCTATTCCTCTTGTCTTTCTCCTTATAACTATTATTATTATCCTTATTATTATTATTATTATCGCTATAACTGTTATTATTATTCTTGTTACTATTATTATTATCGCTATAACTGTTATTATTATTCTTATTACTATTGTTGCTATCCGTATTACTCTTGTCTTTATCCATATAACTATTATTATTAATCCTTGTTACTATTATTATTATCGCTATAACTGTTATTATTATCCTTATTACTATTATTATTATCGCTATAACTGTTATTATTATTCTTGTTACTATTATTATTATCGCTATAACTGTTATTATTATTCTTATTACCATTGTTACTATCCGTATCACTCTTGTCTTTATCCATATAACTATTATTATTAATCTTTATTACTATTATTATTATCGCTATAACTGTTATTATTATTGTTATTACTATTATTACTATCGCTATAACTGTTATTATTATCCTTAATACTATTATTATTATCGCTATAACTGTTATTATTATTCTTGTTACTATTATTATTATCCCTATTCCTCTTGTCTTTCTCCTTATAACTATTATTATTATCCTTATTATTATTATTATTATCGCTATAACTGTTACTATTATTCTTGTTACTATTATTATTATCCCTATTCCTCTTGTCTTTCTCCTTATAACTATTACTATTATCCTTATTATTATTATTATTATCGCTATAACTGTTATTATTATTCTTGTTACTATTATTATTATCGCTATAACTGTTATTATTATTCTTGCTATATTATTATTATCGCTATAACTGTTATTATTATTCTTATTACCATTGTTACTATCCGTATCACTCTTGTCTTTATCCATATAACTATTATTATTAATCCTTATTACTATTACTATTATCGCTATAACTGTTATTATTATTGTTATTACTATTATTATTATCGCTATAACTGTTATTATTATTCTTGTTAGTATTATTATTATCCCTATTCCTCTTGTCTTTCTCCTTATAACTATTATTATTATCGCTATAACTGTTATTATTATTCTTATTACAATTACTATTATCCCTATTCCTCTTGTATTTATCCATATAACTATTATTATTATCCTTATTATTATTATTATTATCGCTATAACTGTTATTATTATTCTTGTTACCATTATTATTATCCCTATTCCTCTTGTCTTTCTCCTGATAACTATTATTATTATCCTTATTATTATTATTATTATCGCTATAACTGTTACTATTATTCTTGTTACTATTATTATTATCCCTATTCCTCTTGTCTTTCTCCTTATAACTATTATTATTATCCCTATTATTATTATTATTATCGCTATAACTGTTATTATTATTCTTGTTACTATTATTATTATCGCTATAACTGTTATTATTATTCTTATTACTATTGTTGCTATCCGTATTACTCTTGTCTTTATCCATATAACTATTATTATTAATCCTTGTTACTATTATTATTATCGCTATAACTGTTATTATTATCCTTATTACTATTATTATTATCGCTATAACTGTTATTATTATTCTTGTTACTATTATTATTATCCCTATTCCTCTTGTCTTTCTCCGTATAACTATTATTATTATCGCTATAACTGTTATTATTATTCTTATTACAATTACTATTATCCCTATTCCTCTTGTATTTATCCTTATAACTATTATTATTATCTTTATTATTATTATTATTATCGGTATAACTGTTATTATTATTCTTATTACTATTACTATTAACCGTATTCCTCTTGTCTTTATCCTTATAACTATTATTATTATCCTTATAATTATTATTATTATCGCTATAACTGTTGCTATTATTCTTGTTACTATTTTTATTATCCCTACTCCTCTTGTCTTTCTCCTTATAACTATTATTATTATCGCTATAACTGTTATTATTATTCTTATTACTATTATTATTATCGCTATAACTGTTATTATTATGCTTATTCTATTGTTACTATCCGTATTACTCTTGCCTTTATCATTATAACTATTATTATTATCCTTATTACTATTATTATTATCGCTATAACTGTTCTTATTATTCTTGTTACTATTATTATTATAATCCTATTCCTCTTGGCTTTCTCCTCATAACTATTATTATAATCCTTATTATTATTATTATTATTATCGCTCTACCTGTTATTATTATCCTTATTATTATTATTATTATCGCTATAACTGTTATTATTATGCTTATTCTATTGTTACTATCCGTATTACTCTTGCGTTTATCATTATAACTATTATTATTATCCTTATTATTATTATTATTATCGCTATAACTGTTATTATTATCCTTATTATTATTATTATTATCGCTATAACTGTTATTATTATTCTTATTACTATTATTATTATCCCTATTCCTCTTGTCTTTCTCCTTATAACTATTATTATTATCCTTATTATTATTATTATTATCGCTATAAGTGTTATTATTATTCTTGTTACTATTATTATTATCGCTATAACTGTTATTATGATTCTTGCTACTATTATTATTATCGCTATAACTGCTATTATTATTCTTATTACCATTGTTACTATCCGTATCACTCTTGTCTTTATCCATATAACTATTATTATTAATCGTTATTACTATTACTATTATCGCTATAACTGTTATTATTATTGTTATTACTATTATTATTATCGCTATAACTGTTATTATTATCCTTATTCTATTGTTACTATCCGTATTACTGTTGTCTTTATCCTTATAACTATTATTATTATCCTTATTATTATTATTATTATTTTCGCTATACCTGTTATTATTATCCGTATTACTATTATTATTATAGCTATAACTGTTATTATTATGCTTATTCTATTGTTACTATCCCTATTACTCTTGTCTATATCCTTATAACTATTATTATTATCCTTATTACTATTATTATTATCGCTATAACTGTTCTTATTATTCTTGTTACTATTATTATTATAATCCTATTCCTCTTGGCTTTCTCCTTATAACTATTATTATAATCCTTATTATTATTATTATTATTATCGCTCTACCTGTTATTATTATCCTTATTATTATTATTATTATCGCTATAACTGTTATTATTATGCTTATTCTATTGTTACTATCCGTATTACTCTTGCGTTTATCATTATAACTATTATTATTATCCTTATTATTATTATTATTATCGCTATAACTGTTATTATTATCCTTATTATTATTATTATTATCGCTATAACTGTTATTATTATTCTTATTACTATTACTATTATCCCTATTCCTCTTGTATTTATCCTTATAACTATTATTATTATCCTTATTATTATTATTATTATCGCTATAACCGTTATTATTATCCTTATTACTATTATTATTATCGCTATAACTGTTATTATTATGCTTATTCTATTGTTACTATCTCTATTACTCTTGCTTTCTCCTTATAACTATTATTATTATCCTTATTACTATTATTATTATCGCTATAACTGTTATTATTATCCTTAATACTATTATTATTATCGCTATAACTGTTATTATTATGCTGATTCTATTGTTACTATCTCTATTACTCTTGTCTTTATCCTTATAACTATTATCATTATCCTTATGGCTATTATTATTATCGCTATAGCTGTTATTATTATTCTTGCTACTATTATTATTATCGCTATAACTGTTACTATTATTCTTGTTACTATTATTATTATCCCTATTCCTCTTGTCTTTCTCCTTATAACTATTATTATTATCCTTATTATTATTATTATTATCGCTATAACTGTTATTATTATTCTTGTTACTATTATTATTATCGCTATAACTGTTATTATGATTCTTGCTACTATTATTATTATCGCTATAACTGTTATTATTATTCTTATTACCATTGTTACTATCCGTATCACTCTTGTCTTTATCCATATAACTATTATTATTAATCATTATTACTATTACTATTATCGCTATAACTGTTATTATTATTGTTATTACTATTATTATTATCGCTATAACTGTTATTATTATCCTTATTCTATTGTTACTATCCGTATTACTGTTGTCTTTATCCTTATAACTATTATTATTATCCTTATTATTATTATTATTATTATCGCTATACCTGTTATTATTATCCGTATTACTATTATTATTATAGCTATAACTGTTATTATTATGCTTATTCTATTGTTACTATCCCTATTACTCTTGTCTATATCCTTATAACTATTATTATTATCCTTATTACTATTATTATTATCGCTATAACTGTTATTATTATTCTTGTTACTATTATTATTATCCCTATTCCTCTTGTCTTTCTCCTTATAACTATTATTATTATCGCTATAACTGTTATTATTATTCTTATTACAATTACTATTATCCCTATTCCTCTTGTATTTATCCTTATAACTATTATTATTATCCTTATTATTATTATTATTATCGCTATAACCGTTATTATTATCCTTATTACTATTATTATTATCGCTATAACTGTTATTATTATGCTTATTCTATTGTTACTATCCGTATTACTCTTGCGTTTATCATTATAACTATTATTATTATCCTTATTATTATTATTATTATCGCTATAACTGTTATTATTATCCTTATTATTATTATTATTATCGCTATAACTGTTATTATTATTCTTATTACTATTACTATTATCCCTATTCCTCTTGTATTTATCCTTATAACTATTATTATTATCCTTATTATTATTATTATTATCGCTATAACCGTTATTATTATCCTTATTACTATTATTATTATCGCTATAACTGTTATTATTATGCTTATTCTATTGTTACTATCTCTATTACTCTTGCTTTCTCCTTATAACTATTATTATTATCGCTATAACTGTTATTATTATCCTTAATACTATTATTATTATCGCTATAACTGTTATTATTATGCTGATTCTATTGTTACTATCTCTATTACTCTTGTCTTTATCCTTATAACTATTATCATTATCCTTATGGCTATTATTATTATCGCTATAGCTGTTATTATTATTCTTGCTACTATTATTATTATCGCTATAACTGTTACTATTATTCTTGTTACTATTATTATTATCCCTATTCCTCTTGTCTTTCTCCTTATAACTATTATTATTATCCTTATTATTATTATTATTATCGCTATAACTGTTATTATTATTCTTGTTACTATTATTATTATCGCTATAACTGTTATTATGATTCTTGCTACTATTATTATTATCGCTATAACTGTTATTATTATTCTTATTACCATTGTTACTATCCGTATCACTCTTGTCTTTATCCATATAACTATTATTATTAATCATTATTACTATTACTATTATCGCTATAACTGTTATTATTATTGTTATTACTATTATTATTATCGCTATAACTGTTATTATTATCCTTATTCTATTGTTACTATCCGTATTACTGTTGTCTTTATCCTTATAACTATTATTATTATCCTTATTATTATTATTATTATTATCGCTATACCTGTTATTATTATCCGTATTACTATTATTATTATAGCTATAACTGTTATTATTATGCTTATTCTATTGTTACTATCCCTATTACTCTTGTCTATATCCTTATAACTATTATTATTATCCTTATTACTATTATTATTATCGCTATAACTGTTATTATTATTCTTGTTACTATTATTATTATCCCTATTCCTCTTGTCTTTCTCCTTATAACTATTATTATTATCGCTATAACTGTTATTATTATTCTTATTACAATTACTATTATCCCTATTCCTCTTGTATTTATCCTTATAACTATTATTATTATCGCTATAACTGTTATTATTATTCTTGCTACTATTATTATTATCGCTATAACTGTTACTATTATACTTGTTACTATTATTATTATCCCTATTCCTCTTGTCTTTCTCCTTATAACTATTATTATTATCCTTATTATTATTATTATTATCGCCATAACTGTTATTATTATTCTTATTACTATTACTATTATCCCTATTCCTCTTGTATTTATCCTTATAACTATTATTATTATGCTTATTCTATTGTTACTCTCTCTATTACTCTTGCTTTCTCCTTATAACTATTATTATTATCCTTATTACTATTATTATTATCGCTATAACTGTTATTATTATCCTTAATACTATTATTATTATCGCTATAACTGTTATTATTATTCTTGTTACTATTATTATTATCCCTATTCCTCTTGTCTTTCTCCGTATAACTATTATTATTATCGCTATAACTGTTATTATTATTCTTATTACAATTACTATTATCCCTATTCCTCTTGTATTTATCCTTATAACTATTATTATTATCTTTATTATTATTATTATTATCGGTATAACTGTTATTATTATTCTTATTACTATTACTATTAACCGTATTCCTCTTGTCTTTATCCTTATAACTATTATTATTATCCTTATAATTATTATTATTATCGCTATAACTGTTGCTATTATTCTTGTTACTATTTTTATTATCCCTACTCCTCTTGTCTTTCTCCTTATAACTATTATTATTATCGCTATAACTGTTATTATTATTCTTATTACTATTATTATTATCGCTATAACTGTTATTATTATGCTTATTCTATTGTTACTATCCGTATTACTCTTGCCTTTATCATTATAACTATTATTATTATCCTTATTACTATTATTATTATCGCTATAACTGTTCTTATTATTCTTGTTACTATTATTATTATAATCCTATTCCTCTTGGCTTTCTCCTCATAACTATTATTATAATCCTTATTATTATTATTATTATTATCGCTCTACCTGTTATTATTATCCTTATTATTATTATTATTATCGCTATAACTGTTATTATTATGCTTATTCTATTGTTACTATCCGTATTACTCTTGCGTTTATCATTATAACTATTATTATTATCCTTATTACTATTATTATTATAGCTATAACTGTTATTATTATGCTTATTCTATTGTTACTATCCCTATTACTCTTGTCTATATCCTTATAACTATTATCATTATCCTTATGGCTATTATTATTATCGCTATAGCTGTTATTATTATTCTTGCTACTATTATTATTATCGCTATAACTGTTACTATTATTCTTGTTACTATTATTATTATCCCTATTCCTCTTGTCTTTCTCCTTATAACTATTATTATTATCCTTATTATTATTATTATTATCGCTATAACTGTTATTATTATTCTTGTTACTATTATTATTATCGCTATAACTGTTATTATGATTCTTGCTACTATTATTATTATCGCTATAACTGTTATTATTATTCTTATTACCATTGTTACTATCCGTATCACTCTTGTCTTTATCCATATAACTATTATTATTAATCATTATTACTATTACTATTATCGCTATAACTGTTATTATTATTGTTATTACTATTATTATTATCGCTATAACTGTTATTATTATCCTTATTCTATTGTTACTATCCGTATTACTGTTGTCTTTATCCTTATAACTATTATTATTATCCTTATTATTATTATTATTATTATCGCTATACCTGTTATTATTATCCGTATTACTATTATTATTATAGCTATAACTGTTATTATTATGCTTATTCTATTGTTACTATCCCTATTACTCTTGTCTATATCCTTATAACTATTATTATTATCCTTATTACTATTATTATTATCGCTATAACTGTTATTATTATTCTTGTTACTATTATTATTATCCCTATTCCTCTTGTCTTTCTCCTTATAACTATTATTATTATCGCTATAACTGTTATTATTATTCTTATTACAATTACTATTATCCCTATTCCTCTTGTATTTATCCTTATAACTATTATTATTATCGCTATAACTGTTATTATTATTCTTGCTACTATTATTATTATCGCTATAACTGTTACTATTATACTTGTTACTATTATTATTATCCCTATTCCTCTTGTCTTTCTCCTTATAACTATTATTATTATCCTTATTATTATTATTATTATCGCCATAACTGTTATTATTATTCTTATTACTATTACTATTATCCCTATTCCTCTTGTATTTATCCTTATAACTATTATTATTATGCTTATTCTATTGTTACTCTCTCTATTACTCTTGCTTTCTCCTTATAACTATTATTATTATCCTTATTACTATTATTATTATCGCTATAACTGTTATTATTATCCTTAATACTATTATTATTATCGCTATAACTGTTATTATTATTCTTGTTACTATTATTATTATCCCTATTCCTCTTGTCTTTCTCCGTATAACTATTATTATTATCGCTATAACTGTTATTATTATTCTTATTACAATTACTATTATCCCTATTCCTCTTGTATTTATCCTTATAACTATTATTATTATCTTTATTATTATTATTATTATCGCTATAACTGTTATTATTATTCTTATTACTATTACTATTAACCGTATTCCTCTTGTCTTTATCCTTATAACTATTATTATTATCCTTATTATTATTATTATTATTATCGCTATAACTGTTATTATTATCCTTATTACTATTATTATTATCGCTATGACTGTTATTATTATGTTTATTCTATTGTTACTATCCGTATTACTCTTGCCTTTATCATTATAACTACTATTATTATCGCTATAACCGTTATTATTATTCTTATTACAATTACTATTATCCCTATTCCTCTTGTATTTATCCTTATAACTATTATTATTATCCTTTTTATTATTATTATTATCGCTATAACTGTTATTATTATGCTCATTCTTTTGTTACTATCTCTATTACTCTTGTCTTTATCCTTATAACTATTATCATTATCCTTATGGCTATTATTATTATCGCTATAACTGTTATTATTATTCTTGTTACTATCATTATTATCACTATAACTGTTATTATTATTCTTATTACTATTGTTGCTATCCGTATTACTCTTGTCTTTATCCATATAACTATTATTATTATCCTTATTATTATTATTATTATTATCGCTATACCTGTTATTATTATCCGTATTACTATTATTATTATAGCTATAACTGTTATTATTATGCTTATTCTATTGTTACTATCCCTATTACTCTTGTCTATATCCTTATAACTATTATTATTATCCTTATTACTATTATTATTATCGCTATAACTGTTATTATTATTCTTGTTACTATTATTATTATCCCTATTCCTCTTGTCTTTCTCCGTATAACTATTATTATCGCTATAACTGTTATTATTATTCTTATTACTATTACTATTATCCCTATTCCTCTTGTATTTATCCTTATAACTATTATTATTAGCCTTATTATTATTAGGATTATCGCTATAACTGTTATTATTATTCTTGTTAGTATTATTATTATCCCTACTCCTCTTGTCTTTCTCCTTATAACTACTATTATTATCGCTATAACCGTTATTATTATTCTTATTACAATTACTATTATCCCTATTCCTCTTGTATTTATCCTTATAACTGTTATTATTATTCTTATTACTATTATTATTATCGCTATAACTGTTATTATTATGGTTATTCTATTGTTACTATCCGTATTACTCTTGTCTTTATCCTTATAACTGTTATTGTTATCCTTATGGCTATTATTATTATCGCTATAACTGTTATTATTATTCTTGTTACTATTATTACTGTCCGTATTACTCTTGCCTTTATCCTTAGTACTATTATTATTATCGCTATAACTGTTATTATTATTCTTGTTACTATTATATTATACCTATTCCTCTTGTCTTTCTCCTTATAACTATTATTATTATCCTTATAATTATTATTATTATCGCTATAACTGTTGCTATTATTCTTGTTACTATTTTTATTATCCCTACTCCTCTTGTCTTTCTCCTTATAACTATTATTATTATCGCTATAACTGTTATTATTATTCTTATTACTATTATTATTATCGCTATAACTGTTATTATTATGCTTATTCTATTGTTACTATCCGTATTACTCTTGCCTTTATCATTATAACTATTATTATTATCCTTATTACTATTATTATTATCGCTATAACTGTTCTTATTATTCTTGTTACTATTATTATTATAATCCTATTCCTCTTGGCTTTCTCCTCATAACTATTATTATAATCCTTATTATTATTATTATTATTATCGCTCTACCTGTTATTATTATCCTTATTATTATTATTATTATCGCTATAACTGTTATTATTATGCTTATTCTATTGTTACTATCCGTATTACTCTTGCGTTTATCATTATACCTATTATTATTATCCTTATTATTATTATTATTATCGCTATAACTGTTATTATTATCCTTATTATTATTATTATTATCGCTATAACTGTTATTATTATTCTTATTACTATTATTATTATCCCTATTCCTCTTGTCTTTCTCCTTATAACTATTATTATTATCCTTATTATTATTATTATTATCGCTATAAGTGTTATTATTATTCTTGTTACTATTATTATTATCGCTATAACTGTTATTATGATTCTTGCTACTATTATTATTATCGCTATAACTGCTATTATTATTCTTATTACCATTGTTACTATCCGTATCACTCTTGTCTTTATCCATATAACTATTATTATTAATCGTTATTACTATTACTATTATCGCTATAACTGTTATTATTATTGTTATTACTATTATTATTATCGCTATAACTGTTATTATTATCCTTATTCTATTGTTACTATCCGTATTACTGTTGTCTTTATCCTTATAACTATTATTATTATCCTTATTATTATTATTATTATTTTCGCTATACCTGTTATTATTATCCGTATTACTATTATTATTATAGCTATAACTGTTATTATTATGCTTATTCTATTGTTACTATCCCTATTACTCTTGTCTATATCCTTATAACTATTATTATTATCCTTATTACTATTATTATTATCGCTATAACTGTTCTTATTATTCTTGTTACTATTATTATTATAATCCTATTCCTCTTGGCTTTCTCCTTATAACTATTATTATAATCCTTATTATTATTATTATTATTATCGCTCTACCTGTTATTATTATCCTTATATTATTATTATTATCGCTATAACTGTTATTATTATGCTTATTCTATTGTTACTATCCGTATTACTCTTGCGTTTATCATTATAACTATTATTATTATCCTTATTATTATTATTATTATCGCTATAACTGTTATTATTATCCTTATTATTATTATTATTATCGCTATAACTGTTATTATTATTCTTATTACTATTACTATTATCCCTATTCCTCTTGTATTTATCCTTATAACTATTATTATTATCCTTATTATTATATTATTATCGCTATAACCGTTATTATTATCCTTATTACTATTATTATTATCGCTATAACTGTTATTATTATGCTTATTCTATTGTTACTATCTCTATTACTCTTGCTTTCCTCCTTATAACTATTATTATTATCGCTATAACTGTTATTATTATCCTTAATACTATTATTATTATCGCTATAACTGTTATTATTATGCTGATTCTATTGTTACTATCTCTATTACTCTTGTCTTTATCCTTATAACTATTATCATTATCCTTATGGCTATTATTATTATCGCTATAGCTGTTATTATTATTCTTGCTACTATTATTATTATCGCTATAACTGTTACTATTATTCTTGTTACTATTATTATTATCCCTATTCCTCTTGTCTTTCTCCTTATAACTATTATTATTATCCTTATTATTATTATTATTATCGCTATAACTGTTATTATTATTCTTGTTACTATTATTATTATCGCTATAACTGTTATTATTATCCTTATTCTATTGTTACTATCCGTATTACTGTTGTCTTTATCCTTATAACTATTATTATTATCCTTATTATTATTATTATTATTATCGCTATACCTGTTATTATTATCCGTATTACTATTATTATTATAGCTATAACTGTTATTATTATGCTTATTCTATTGTTACTATCCCTATTACTCTTGTCTATATCCTTAGAACTATTATTATTATCCTTATTACTATTATTATTATCGCTATAACTGTTATTATTATTCTTGTTACTATTATTATTATCCCTATTCCTCTTGTCTTTCTCCTTATAACTATTATTATTATCGCTATAACTGTTATTATTATTCTTATTACAATTACTATTATCCCTATTCCTCTTGTATTTATCCTTATAACTATTATTATTATCGCTATAACTGTTATTATTATTCTTGCTACTATTATTATTATCGCTATAACTGTTACTATTATACTTGTTACTATTATTATTATCCCTATTCCTCTTGTCTTTCTCCTTATAACTATTATTATTATCCTTATTATTATTATTATTATCGCCATAACTGTTATTATTATTCTTATTACTATTACTATTATCCCTATTCCTCTTGTATTTATCCTTATAACTACTTATTATTATGCTTATTCTATTGTTACTCTCTCTATTACTCTTGCTTTTCTCCTTATAACTATTATTATTATCCTTATTACTATTATTATTATCGCTATAACTGTTATTATTATCCTTAATACTATTATTATTATCGCTATAACTGTTATTATTATTCTTGTTACTATTATTATTATCCCTATTCCTCTTGTCTTTCTCCGTATAACTATTATTATTATCGCTATAACTGTTATTATTATTCTTATTACAATTACTATTATCCCTATTCCTCTTGTATTTATCCTTATAACTATTATTATTATCTTTATATTATTATTATTATCGGTATAACTGTTATTATTATTCTTATTACTATTACTATTAAC
>CAMAOC010000419.1:0-43650 GCA_945859555.1 Megachile ligniseca
TATCCTTATAACTATTATTATTACCGCTATAACTGTTATTATTATTCTTGTTACTATTATTATTATCCCTATTCCTCTTGTCTTTCTCCTTATAACTATTATTATTATCCTTATTATTATTATTATTATCGCTATAACTGTTACTATTATTCTTGTTACTATTATTATTATCCCTATTCTTCTTGTCTTTCTCCTTATAACTATTATTATTATCCTTATTATTATTATTATTATCAATATAACTGTTATTATTATTCTTGTTACTATTATTATTATCCCTATTCCTCTTGTATTTATCCTTATAACTATTATTATTATCCTTATTATTATTATTATTATCGCTATAACTGTTATTATTATTCTTATTACTATTACTATTATCCCTATTTCCTCTTGTATTTATCCTTATAACCATTAATATTATCCTTATGATTATTATTATTATCGCTATAACTGTTATTGTTATTATTCTTGTTACTATTATTACTGTCCGTATTACTCTTGCCTTTATCCTTAGTACTATTATTATTGTCGCTATAACTGTTAATATTATGCTTGTTACTATTATTATTATCCCTATTCCTCTTGTCTTTCTCCGTATAACTATTATTATTATCCTTATTATTATTATTATTATTATCGCTATACCTGTTATTATTATCCTTATTACTATTATTATTATCGCTATAAACTGTTATTATTATCCTTATTACTATTATTATTATCGCTATAACTGTTATTATTATGCTTATTCTATTGTTACTATCTCTATTACTCTTGTCCTTCTCCTTATAACTATTATTATTATCCTTATTATTATTATTATTATCGCTATAACTGTTATTATTATGATTATTCTATTGTTACTATCCCTATTACTCTTGTCTATATCCTTATAACTATTATTATTATCCTTATTACTATTATTATTATCGCTATAGCTGTTATTATTATTCTTGTTACTATTATTACTGTCCGTATTACTCTTGCCTTTATCCTTAATACTATTATTATTACCGCTATAACTGTTATTATTATCCTTATTATTATTATTATTATCGCTATAACTGTTATTATTATTCTTGTTACTATTATTATTATCCCTATTCCTCTTGTCTTTCTCCTTATAACTATTATTATTATCCTTATTATTATTATTATTATCGCTATAACTGTTACTATTATTCTTGTTACTATTATTATTATCCCTATTCTTCTTGTCTTTCTCTTATAACTATTATTATTATCCTTATTATTATTATTATTATCGCTATAACTGTTATTATTATTCTTGTTACTATTATTATTATCCCTATTCCTCTTGTATTTATCCTTATAACTATTATTATTATCCTTATTATTATTATTATTATCGCTATAACTGTTATTATTATTCTTATTACTATTACTATTATCCCTATTCCTCTTGTATTTATCCTTATAACCATTAATATTATCCTTATGATTATTATTATTATCGCTATAACTGTTATTGTTATTATTCTTGTTACTATTATTACTGTCCGTATTACTCTTGCCTTTATCCTTAGTACTATTATTATTATCGCTATAACTGTTAATATTATGCTTGTTACTATTATTATTATCCCTATTCCTCTTGTCTTTCTCCGTATAACTATTAGTATTATCCTTATTATTATTATTATTATTATCGCTATACCTGTTATTATTATCCTTATTACTATTATTATTATCGCTATAACTGTTATTATTATCCTTATTACTATTATTATTATCGCTATAACTGTTATTATTATGCTTATTCTATTGTTACTATCTCTATTACTCTTGTCCTTCTCCTTATAACTATTATTATTATCCTTATTATTATTATTATTATCGCTATAACTGTTACTACTATTCTTGTTACTATTATTGTTATCCCCATTCCTCTTGTCTTTCTCCTTATAACTATTATTATTATCGCTATAACTGTTATTATTATCCTTATTCTATTGTTACTATCCGTATTACTCTTGTCTTTATCCTTAATACTATTATTATTATCCCTATTCCTCTTGTCTTTCTCCTTATAACTATTACTATTATCCTTATTATTATTATTATTATCGCTATAACTGTTATTATTATCCTTATTTACTATTATTATTATCGCTATAACTGTTATTATTATCCTTATTACTATTATTATTATCGCTATAACTGTTATTATTATCCTTAATACTATTATTATTACCGCTATAACTGTTATTATTATCCTTATTATTATTATTATTATCGCTATAACTGTTATTATTATGATTATTCTATTGTTACTATCCCTATTACTCTTGTCTATATCCTTATAACTATTATTATTATCCTTATTACTATTATTATTATCGCTATAGCTGTTATTATTATTCTTGTTACTATTATTACTGTCCGTATTACTCTTGCCTTTATCCTTAATACTATTATTATTACCGCTATAACTGTTATTATTCTCCTTATTACTATTATTATTATCGCTATAGCTGTTATTATTATTCTTGTTACTATTATTACTGTCCGTATTACTCTTGCCTTTATCCTTAATACTGTTATTATTACCGCTATAAACTGTTATTATTATCCTTATTATTATTATTATTATCGCTATAACTGTTATTATGATTCTTGTTACTATTATTATTATCCCTATTCCTCTTGTCTTTCTCCTTATAACTATTATTATTATCCTTATTATTATTATTATTATCGCTATAACTGTTATTATTATTCTTGTTACTATATTATTATCCCTATTCTTCTTGTCTTTCTCCTTATAACTATTATTATTATCCTTATTATTATTATTATTATCGCTATAACTATTATTATTATTCTTGTTACTATTATTATTATCCCTATTCCTCTTGTATTTATCCTTATAACTATTATTATTATCCTTATTATTATTATTATTATCGCTATAACTGTTATTATTATTCTTATTACTATTACTATTATCCCTATTCCTCTTGTATTTATCCTTATAACCATTAATATTATCCTTATGATTATTATTATTATCGCTATAACTGTTATTGTTATTATTCTTGTTACTATTATTACTGTCCGTATTACTCTTGCCTTTATTCTTAGTACTATTATTATTATCGCTATAACTGTTATTATTATTCTTGTTACTATTATTATTATCCCTATTCCTCTTGTCTTTCTCCTTATAACTATTATTATTATCGCTATAACTGTTATTATTATCCTTAATACTATTATTATTATCGCTATAACTGTTATTATTATTCTAATTACTATTATTATTATCGCTATAGCTGTTATTATTATTCTTGTTACTATTATTACTGTCCGTATTACGCTTGCCTTTATCCTTAATACTATTATTATTCCCGCTATAACTGTTATTATTATCCTTATTATTATTATTATTATCGCTATAACTGTTATTATTATTCTTGTTACTATTATTATTATCCCTATTCCTCTTGTCTTTCTCCTTATAACTATTATTATTATCGCTATAACTGTTACTATTATTCTTGTTACTATCATTATTATCCCTATTCTTCTTGTCTTTCTCCTTATAACTATTATTATTATCCTTATTATTATTACTATTGTCGCTATAACTGTTATTATTATTCATGTTACTATTATTATTATCCCTATTCCTCTTGTATTTATCCTTATAACTATTATTATTATCCATATTATTATTATTATTATCGTTATAACTGTTATTATTATGCTTGTTACTATTATTATTATCCCTATTCCTCTTGTCTTTCTCCTTATAACTATTATTATTATCCTTATTATTATTATTATTATTATCGCTATACCTGTTATTATTATCCTTATTACTATTATTATTATCGCTATAACTGTTATTATTATCCCTATTACTATTATTATTATCGCTATAACTGTTATTATTATGCTTATTCTATTGTTACTATCTCTATTACTCTTGTCTTTCTCCTTATAACTATTATTATTATCGCTATAACTGTTATTATTATCCTTATTCTATTGTTACTATCCGTATTACTCTTGTCTTTATCCTTAATACTATTATTATTATCGCTATAACTGTTATTATTATCCTTAATACTATTATTATTATCGCTATAACTGTTATTATTATTCTTGTTACTATTATTACTGTCCGTATTACTCTTGCCTTTATCCTTAATACTATTATTATTATCGCTATAACTGTTAATATTATGCTTGTTACTATTATTATTATCCCTATTCTTCTTGTCTTTCTCCTTATAACTATTATTATATCCTTATTATTATTATTATTATTCGCCATAACTGTTATTATTATTCTTGTTACTATTATTATTATCGCTATAACTGTTGCTATTATTCTTGTTACTATTATTATTATCCCTATTCCTCTTGTCTTTCTCCTTAATACTATTATTATTATCGCTAAAACTGTTATTATTATCCTTATTCTATTGTTACTATCCGTATTACTCTTGTCTTTATCCTTATAACTATTATTATTATCGCTAATAACTGTTATTATTATTCTTATTCCTATTATTATTATCCTTATTACTATTATTATTATCCTTAATACTATTATTCTTATCGCTATAAGTGTTATTATTATCCTTAATACTAATATTATTATCGCTATAACTGTTATTATTATTCTTGTTACTATTATTACTGTCCGTATTACTCTTGCCTTTATCCTTAATACTATTATTATTATCGCAATATCTGTTATTATTATTCTTGTTACTATTATTATTATCGCTATAACTGTTGTTATTATTCTTGTTACTATTATTATTATCCCTATTCCTCTTGTCTTTCTCCTTAATACTATTATTATTATCGCTAAAACTGTTATTATTATCCTTATTCTATTGTTACTATCCGTATTACTCTTGTCTTTTATCCTTATAACTATTATTATTAACGCTGATAACTGTTATTATTATTCTTGTTAGTATTATTATTATCCCTATTCCTCTTGTCTTTCTCCTTATAACTATTATTATTATCGCTATAACTGTTATTATTATTCTTGTTACTATTATTACTGTCCGTATTACTCTTGCCTTTATCCATAATACTATTATTGTTATCGCTATAACTGTTATTATTATTCTTGTTACTATTATTATTATCCCTATTCCTCTTGTCTTTCTCCTTATAACTATTATTATTCTCGCTATAACTGTTATTATTATTCTTATTACTATTATTATTATCGCTATAACTGTTATTATTATTGTTATTACGATTATTATTATCGCTATAACTGTTATTATTATGCTTATTCTATTATTATTATCCCTATTAATCTTGTCTTTCTCCTTATAACTATTATTATTATCGCTATAACTGTTATTATTATCCTTAATACTATTATTATTATCGCTATAACTGTTATTATTATCCTTAATACTATTATTATTATCGCTATAACAGTTATTATTATTCTTGTTACTATTATTACTGTCCGTATTACTCTTGCCTTTATCCTTAATACTATTATTATTATCGCTATAACTGTTATTATTATTCTAATTACTATTATTATTATCGCTATAACTGTTATTATTATCCTTATTACTATTATTATTATCGCTATAGCTGTTATTATTATTCATGTTACTATTATTACTGTCCGTATTACTCTTGCCTTTATCCTTAATACTGTTATTATTACCGCTATAACTGTTATTATTATCCTTATTATTATTATTATTATCGCTATAACTGTTATTATGATTCTTGTTACTATTATTATTATCCCTATTCCTCTTGTCTTTCTCCTTATAACTATTATTATTATCGCTATAACTGTTACTATTATTCTTGTTACTATCATTATTATCCCTATTCTTCTTGTCTTTCTCCTTATAACTATTATTATTATCCTTATTATTATTACTATTGTCGCTATAACTGTTATTATTATTCTTGTTACTATTATTATTATCCAGATTCCTCTTGTATTTATCCTTATAACTATTATTATTATCCTTATTATTATTATTATTATCGCTATAACTGTTATTATTATTCTTATTACTATTACTATTATCCCTATTCCTCTTGTATTTATCCTTATAACCATTAATATTATCCTTATGATTATTATTATTATCGCTATAACTGTTATTGTTATTATTCTTGTTACTATTATTACTGTCCGTATTACTCTTGCCTTTATCCTTAGTACTATTATTATTATCGCTATAACTGTTAATATTATGCTTGTTACTATTATTATTATCCCTATTCCTCTTGTCTTTCTCCTTATAACTATTATTATTATCCTTATTATTATTATTATTATTATCGCTATACCTGTTATTATTATCCTTATTACTATTATTATTATCGCTATAACTGTTATTATTATCCTTATTACTATTATTATTATCGCTATAACTGTTATTATTATGCTTATTCTATTGTTACTATCTCTATTACTCTTGTCTTTCTCCTTATAACTATTATTATTATCCTTATTATTATTATTATTATCGCTATAACTGTTACTACTATTCTTGTTACTATTATCATTATCCCCATTCCTCTTGTCTTTCTCCTTATAACTATTATTATTATCGCTATAACTGTTATTATTATCCTTATTCTATTGTTACTATCCGTATTACTCTTGTCTTTATCCTTATAACTATTATTATTATCGCTAATAACTGTTATTATTATTCTTGTTAGTATTATTATTATCCCTATTCCTCTTGTCTTTCTCCTTATAACTATTATTATTATCGCTATAACTGTTATTATTATTCTTATTACTATTATTATTATCGCTATAACTGTTATTATTATTGTTATTACGATTATTATTATCGCTATAACTGTTATTATTATTCTTGTTACTATTATTACTGTCCGTATTACTCTTGCCTTTATCCATAATACTATTATTGTTATCGCTATAACTGTTATTATTATTCTTGTTACTATTATTATTATCCCTATTCCTCTTGTCTTTCTCCTTATAACTATTATTATTATCGCTATAACTGTTATTATTATTCTTATTACTATTATTATTATCGCTATAACTGTTATTATTATTGTTATTACGATTATTATTATCGCTATAACTGTTATTATTATGCTTATTCTATTATTATTATCCCTATTAATCTTGTCATTCTCCTTATAACTATTATTATTATCGCTATAACTGTTATTATTATCCTTAATACTATTATTATTATCGCTATAACTGTTATTATTATCCTTAATACTATTATTATTATCGCTATAACAGTTATTATTATTCTTGTTACTATTATTACTGTCCGTATTACTCTTGCCTTTATCCTTAATACTATTATTATTATCGCTATAACTGTTATTATTATTCTAATTACTATTATTATTATCGCTATAACTGTTATTATTATCCTTATTACTATTATTATTATCGCTATAGCTGTTATTATTATTCATGTTACTATTATTACTGTCCGTATTACTCTTGCCTTTATCCTTAATACTGTTATTATTACCGCTATAACTGTTATTATTATCCTTATTATTATTATTATTATCGCATATAACTGTTATAATGATTCTTGTTACTATTATTATTATCCCTATTCCTCTTGTCTTTCTCCTTATAACTATTATTATTATCGCTATAACTGTTACTATTATTCTTGTTACTATCATTATTATCCCTATTCTTCTTGTCTTTCTCCTTATAACTATTATTATTATCCTTATTATTATTACTATTGTCGCTATAACTGTTATTATTATTCTTGTTACTATTATTATTATCCAGATTCCTCTTGTATTTATCCTTATAACTATTATTATTATCCTTATTATTATTATTATTATCGCTATAACTGTTATTATTATTCTTATTACTATTACTATTATCCCTATTCCTCTTGTATTTATCCTTATAACCATTAATATTATCCTTATGATTATTATTATTATCGCTATAACTGTTATTGTTATTATTCTTGTTACTATTATTACTGTCCGTATTACTCTTGCCTTTATCCTTAGTACTATTATTATTATCGCTATAACTGTTAATATTATGCTTGTTACTATTATTATTATCCCTATTCCTCTTGTCTTTCTCCTTATAACTATTATTATTATCCTTATTATTATTATTATTATTATCGCTATACCTGTTATTATTATCCTTATTACTATTATTATTATCGCTATAACTGTTATTATTATCCTTATTACTATTATTATTATCGCTATAACTGTTATTATTATGCTTATTCTATTGTTACTATCTCTATTACTCTTGTCTTTCTCCTTATAACTATTATTATTATCCTTATTATTATTATTATTATCGCTATAACTGTTACTACTATTCTTGTTACTATTATCATTATCCCCATTCCTCTTGTCTTTCTCCTTATAACTATTATTATTATCGCTATAACTGTTATTATTATCCTTATTCTATTGTTACTATCCGTATTACTCTTGTCTTTATCCTTAATACTATTATTATTATCGCTATAACTGTTATTATTATTCTTGTTACTATTATTATTATCCCTATTCCTCTTGTCTTTCTCCTTATAACTATTATTATTATCCTTATTATTATTATTATTATCGCTATAACTGTTATTATTATTCTTATTACTATTACTATTATCCCTATTCCTCTTGTATTTATCCTTATAACCATTAATATTATCCTTATGATTATTATTATTATCGCTATAACTGTTATTGTTATTATTCTTGTTACTATTATTACTGTCCGTATTACTCTTGCCTTTATCCTTAGTACTATTATTATTATCGCTATAACTGTTAATATTATGCTTGTTACTATTATTATTATCCCTATTCCTCTTGTCTTTCTCCTTACAACTATTATTATTATCTTTATTATTATTATTATTATCGCTATAACTGTTACTATTATTCTTGTTACTATTATTATTATCCCTATTCTTCTTGTCTTTCTCCTTATAACTATTATTATTATCCTTATTATTATTATTATTATCGCTATAACTGTTATTATTAATCTTGTTACTATTATTATTATCGCTATAACTGTTGCTATTATTCTTGTTACTATTATTATTATCCCTATTCCTCTTGTCTTTCTCCTTAATACTATTATTATTATCGCTAAAACTGTAATTATTATCCTTATTCTATTGTTACTATCCGTATTACTCTTGTCTTTATCCTTATAACTATTATTATTATCCTTATTATTATTATTATTATCGCTATAACTGTTACTACTATTCTTGTTACTATTATTATTATCCCTATTCCTCTTGTATTTATCCTTATAACCATTAATATTATCCTTATGATTATTATTATTATCGCTATAACTGTTATTGTTATTATTTTTGTTACTATTATTACTGTCCGTATTACTCTTGCCTTTATCCTTAGTACTATTATTATTATCGCTATAACTGTTAATATTATGCTTGTTACTATTATTATTATCCCTATTCCTCTTGTCTTTCTCCTTACAACTATTATTATTATCCTTATTATTATTATAATTATCGCTATAACTGTTGTTATTATTCATGTTACTATTATTATTCTCCCTATTCTTCTTGTCTTTCTCCTTATAACTATTATTATTATCCTTAATACTATTATTATTATCGCTATAACTGTTATTATTATCCTTAATACTATTATTATTACCGCTATAACTGTTATTATTATCCTTATTATTATTATTATTATCGCTATAACTGTTATTATTATGATTATTCTATTATTATTATCCCTATTCTTCTTGTCTTTCTCCTTATAACTATTATTATTATCCTTATTATTATTATTATTATCGCTATAACTGTTATTATTATTCTTGTTACTATTATTATTATCCCTATTCCTCTTGTATTTATCCTTATAACTATTATTATTATCCTTATTATTTTTATTATTATCGCTATAACTGTTATTATTATTCTTGTTACTATTATTATTATCCCTATTCCTCTTGTCTTTCTCCTTATAACTATTATTATTATCGCTCTAACTGTTATTATTATCCTTAATACTATTATTATTATCGCTATAACTGTTATTATTATTCTAATTACTATTATTATTATCGCTATAGCTGTTATTATTATTCTTGTTACTATTATTACTGTCCGTATTACTCTTGCCTTTATCCTTAATACTATTATTATTCCCGCTATAACTGTTATTATTATCCTTATTATTATTATTATTATCGCTATAACTGTTATTATTATTCTTGTTACTATTATTATTATCCCTATTCCTCTTGTCTTTCTCGTTATAACTATTATTATTATCCTTATTATTATTATTATTATTATCGCTATACCTGTTATTATTATCCCTATTACTATTATTATTATCGCTATAACTGTTATTATTATCCTTATTACTATTATTATTATCGCTATAACTGTTATTATTATGCTTATTCTATTGTTACTATCTCTATTACTCTTGTCTTTCTCCTTATAACTATTATTATTATCCTTATTATTATTATTATTATCGCTATAACTGTTACCACTATTATTGTTACTATTATTATTATCCCCATTCCTCTTGTCTTTCTCCTTATAACTATTATTATTATCGCTATAACTGTTATTATTATCCTTATTCTATTGTTACTATCCGTATTACTCTTGTCTTTATCCTTAATACTATTATTGTTATCGCTATAACTGTTATTATTATCCTTATTATTATTATTATTATCGCTATAACTGTTATTATTATTCTTGTTACTATTATTATTATCCCTATTCCTCTTGTCTTTCTCCTTATAACTATTATTATTATCGCTATAACTGCTACTATTATTCTTGTTACTATCATTATTATCCCTATTCTTCTTGTCTTTCTCCTTATAACTATTATTATTATCCTTATTATTATTACTATTGTCGCTATAACTGTTATTATTATTCTTGTTACTATTATTATTATCCAGATTCCTCTTGTATTTATCCTTATAACTATTATTATTATCCTTATTATTATTATTATTATCGCTATAACTGTTATTATTATTCTTATTACTATTACTATTATCCCTATTCCTCTTGTATTTATCCTTATAACCATTAATATTATCCTTATGATTATTATTATTATCGCTATAACTGTTATTGTTATTATTCTTGTTACTATTATTACTGTCCGTATTACTCTTGCCTTTATCCTTAGTACTATTATTATTATCGCTATAACTGTTAATATTATGCTTGTTACTATTATTATTATCCCTATTCCTCTTGTCTTTCTCCTTATAACTATTATTATTATCCTTATTATTATTATTATTATTATCGCTATACCTGTTATTATTATCCTTATTACTATTATTATTATCGCTATAACTGTTATTATTATCCTTATTACTATTATTATTATCGCTATAACTGTTACTACTATTCTTGTTACTATTATTATTATCCCCATTCCTCTTGTCTTTCTCCTTATAACTATTATTATTATCGCTATAACTGTTATTATTATCCTTATTCTATTGTTACTATCCGTATTACTCTTGTCTTTATCCTTAATACTATTATTATTATCGCTATAACTGTTATTATTATTCTTGTTACTATTATTATTATCCCTATTCCTCTTGTCTTTCTCCTTATAACTATTATTATTATCCTTATTATTATTATTATTATTATCGCTATACCTGTTATTATTATCCCTATTACTATTATTATTATCGCTATAACTGTTATTATTATCCTTATTACTATTATTATTATCGCTATAACTGTTATTATTATGCTTATTCTATTGTTACTATCTCTATTACTCTTGTCTTTCTCCTTATAACTATTATTATTATACTTATTATTATTATTATTATCGCTATAACTGTTACTACTATTCTTGTTACTATTATTATTATCCCCATTCCTCTTGTCTTTCTCCTTATAACTATTATTATTATCGCTATAACTGTTATTATTATCCTTAATACTATTATTATTATCGCTATAACTGTTATTATTATCCTTATTCTATTGTTACTATCCGTATTACTCTTGTCTTTATCCTTAATACTATTATTATTATCGCTATAACTGTTATTATTATTCTTGTTACTATTATTATTATCCCTATTCCTCTTGTCTTTCTCGTTATAACTATTATTATTATCCTTATTATTATTATTATTATTATCGCTATACCTGTTATTATTATCCCTATTACTATTATTATTATCGCTATAACTGTTATTATTATCCTTATTACTATTATTATTATCGCTATAACTGTTATTATTATGCTTATTCTATTGTTACTATCTCTATTACTCTTGTCTTTCTCCTTATAACTATTATTATTATCCTTATTATTATTATTATTATCGCTATAACTGTTACCACTATTATTGTTACTATTATTATTATCCCCATTCCTCTTGTCTTTCTCCTTATAACTATTATTATTATCGCTATAACTGTTATTATTATCCTTATTCTATTGTTACTATCCGTATTACTCTTGTCTTTATCCTTAATACTATTATTGTTATCGCTATAACTGTTATTATTATCCTTATTATTATTATTATTATCGCTATAACTGTTATTATTATTCTTGTTACTATTATTATTATCCCTATTCCTCTTGTCTTTCTCCTTATAACTATTATTATTATCGCTATAACTGCTACTATTATTCTTGTTACTATCATTATTATCCCTATTCTTCTTGTCTTTCTCCTTATAACTATTATTATTATCCTTATTATTATTACTATTGTCGCTATAACTGTTATTATTATTCTTGTTACTATTATTATTATCCCTATTCCTCTTGTATTTATCCTTATAACTATTATTATTATCCTTATTATTATTATTATTATCGCTATAACTGTTATTATTATTCTTATTACTATTACTATTATCCCTATTCCTCTTGTATTTATCCTTATAACCATTAATATTATCCTTATGATTATTATTATTATCGCTATAACTGTTATTGTTATTATTCTTGTTACTATTATTACTGTCCGTATTACTCTTGCCTTTATCCTTAGTACTATTATTATTATCGCTATAACTGTTAATATTATGCTTGTTACTATTATTATTATCCCTATTCCTCTTGTCTTTCTCCTTATAACTATTATTATTATCCTTATTATTATTATTATTATTATCGCTATACCTGTTATTATTATCCTTATTACTATTATTATTATCGCTATAACTGTTATTATTATCCTTATTACTATTATTATTATCGCTATAACTGTTATTATTATGCTTATTCTATTGTTACTATCTCTATTACTCTTGTCTTTCTCCTTATAACTATTATTATTATCCTTATTATTATTATTATTATCGCTTTAACTGTTACTACTATTCTTGTTACTATTATTATTATCCCCATTCCTCTTGTCTTTCTCCTTATAACTATTATTATTATCGCTATAACTGTTATTATTATCCTTATTCTATTGTTACTATCCGTATTACTCTTGTCTTTATCCTTAATACTATTATTATTATCGCTATAACTGTTATTATTATTCTTGTTACTATTATTATTATCCCTATTCCTCTTGTCTTTCTCCTTATAACTATTATTATTATCCTTATTATTATTATTATTATTATCGCTATACCTGTTATTATTATCCCTATTACTATTATTATTATCGCTATAACTGTTATTATTATCCTTATTACTATTATTATTATCGCTATAACTGTTATTATTATGCTTATTCTATTGTTACTATCTCTATTACTCTTGTCTTTCTCCTTATAACTATTATTATTATCCTTATTATTATTATTATTATCGCTATAACTGTTACTACTATTATTGTTACTATTATTATTATCCCCATTCCTCTTGTCTTTCTCCTTATAACTATTATTATTATCGCTATAACTGTTATTATTATTCTTGTTACTCTTATTATTATCCCTATTCCTCTTGTCTTTCTCCTTATAACTATTACTATTATCCTTATTATTATTATTATTATCGCTATAACTGTTATTATTATTCTTATTACTATTACTGTTAACCGTATTCCTCTTGTCTTTATCCTTATAACTATTATTATTATCCTTATTATTATTATTATTATCGCTATAACTGTTACTACTATTCTTGTTACTATTATTATTATCCCTATTCCTCTTGTCTTTCTCCTTATAACTATTATTATTATCCTTATTATTATTATTATTATCGCTATAACTGTTATTATTATTCTTATTACTATTACAATTATCCCTATTCTTCTTGTCTTTCTCCTTATAACTATTATTATTATCCTTAATACTATTATTATTATCGCTATAACTGTTATTATTATCCTTAATACTATTATTATTATCGCTATAACTGTTATTATTATTCTTGTTACTATTATTACTGTCCGTATTACTCTTGCCTTTATCCTTAATACTATTATTATTATCGCTATAACCGTTATTATTATTCTTGTTACTATTATTATTATCCCTATTCCTCTTGTCTTTCTCCTTATAACTATTATTATTATCGCTATAACTGTTATTATTATCCTTAATACTATTATTATTATCGCTATAACTGTTATTATTATTGTAATTACTATTATTATTATCGCTATAGCTGTTATTATTATTCTTGTTACTATTATTACTGTCCGTATTACCCTTGCCTTTATCCTTAACACTATTATTATTCCCGCTATAACTGTTATTATTATCCTTATTATTATTATTATTATCGCTATAACTGTTATTATTATTCTTGTTACTATTATTATTATCGCTATAACTGTTATTATTATTCTTATAACTATTGTTGCTATCCGTATTACTCTTGTCTTTATCCATATAACTATTATTATTAATCCTTATTACTATTATTATTATCGCTATAACTGTTATTATTATCCTTATTCTATTGTTACTATCCGTATTACTCTTGTCTTTATCCTTATAACTATTATTATTATCGCTAATAACTGTTATTATTATTCTTATTACTATTATTATTATCCCTATTGCCCTTGTCTTTATCCTTATAACTATTATTATTATCCTTATTACTATTATTATTATCGCTGTAACTGTTATTATTATCCTTAATACTATTATTATTATCGCTATAACTGTTATTATTATGGTTATTCTATTGTTACTATCCCTATTACTCTTGTCTGTATCCTTATAACTATTATTATTATCCTTATTACTATTATTATTATCGCTATAACTGTTATTATTATTCTTGTTACTATTATTACTGTCCGTATTACTCTTGCCTTTATCCTTAATACTATTATTATTATCGCTATAACTGTTATTATTATCCTTATTACTATTATTATTATCGCTATAACTGTTATTATTATCCTTAATACTATTATTATTACCGCTATAACTGTTATTATTATCCTTATTATTATTATTATTATCGCTATAACTGTTATTATTATGCTTATTCTAGTGTTACTATCCCTATTACTCTTGTCTATATCCTTATAACTATTATTATTATCGCTATAAGTGTTATTATTATTCTTGTTACTACTATTACTGTCCGTATTACTCTTGCCTTTATCCTTAATACTATTATTATTACCGCTATAACTGTTATTATTATCCTTATTATTATTATTATTATCGCTATTCCTCTTGTCTTTCTCCTTATAACTATTATTATTATCCTTATTATTATTATTATTATTATCGCTATAACTGTTACTATTATTCTTGTTACTATTATTATTATCCCTATTCTTCTTGTCTTTCTCCTTATAACTATTATTATTATCCTTATTATTATTATTATTATCGCTATAACTGTTATTATTATTCTTGTTACTATTATTATTATCCCTATTCCTCTTGTATTTATCCTTATAACTATTATTATTATCCTTATTATTATTATTATTATCGCTATAACTGTTATTATTATTCTTATTACTATTACTATTATCCCTATTCCTCTTGTATTTATCCTTATAACCATTAATATTATCCTTATGATTATTATTATTATCGCTATAACTGTTATTGTTATTATTCTTGTTACTAATATTAGTGTCCGTATTACTCTTGCCTTTATCCTTAGTACTATTATTATTATCCCTATTCCTGTTGTCTTTCTCCTTATAACTATTATTATTATCCTTATTATTATTATTATTATTATCGCTATACCTGTTATTATTATCCTTATTACTATTATTATTATCGCTATAACTGTTATCATTATCCTTATTACTATTATTATTATCGCTATAACTGTTATTATTATGCTTATTCTATTGTTACTATCTCTATTACTCTTGTCTTTCTCCTTATAACTATTATTATTATCCTTATGATTATTATTATTATCGCTATAACTGTTATTGTTATTATTCTTGTTACTAATACTAGTGTCCGTATTACTCTTGCCTTTATCCTTAGTACTATTATTATTATCCCTATTCCTCTTGTCTTTCTCCTTATAACTATTATTATTATCCTTATTATTATTATTATTATTATCGCTATACCTGTTATTATTATCCTTATTACTATTATTATTATCGCTATAGCTGTTATCATTATCCTTATTACTATTATTATTATCGCTATAACTGTTATTATTATGCTTATTCTATTGTTACTATCTCTATTACTCTTGTCTTTCTCCTTATAACTATTATTATTATACTTATTATTATTATTATTATCGCTATAACTGTTACTACTATTCTTGTTACTATTATTATTATCCCCATTCCTCTTGTCTTTCTCCTTATAACTATTATTATTATCGCTATAACTGTTATTATTATCCTTAATACTATTATTATTATCGCTATAACTGTTATTATTATTCTAATTACTATTATTATTATCGCTATAACTGTTCTTATTATCCTTATTCTATTGTTACTATCCGTATTACTCTTGTCTTTATCCTTAATACTATTATTATTATCGCTATAACTGTTATTATTATTCTTGTTACTATTATTATTATCCCTATTCCTCTTGTCTTTCTCCTTATAACTATTACCATTATCCTTATTATTATTATTATTATCGCTATAACTGTTATTATTATTCTTATTACTATTACTGTTAACCGTATTCCTCTTGTCTTTATCCTTATAACTATTATTATTATCCTTATGACTATTATTATTATCGCTATAACTGTTATTATTATTCTTGTTACTATAATTACTGTCCGAATTACTCTTGCCTTTGTCCTTAGTACTATTATTATTATCGCTATAACTGTTATTATTATTCTTGTTACTATTATTATTATCCCTATTCCTCTTGTATTTCTCCTTATAACTATTATTATTATCCTTATTATTATTATTATTATCGCTATAACTGTTACTATTATTCTTGTTACTATTATTATTATCCCTATTCCTCTTGTCTTTCTCCTTATAACTATTATTATTATCCGTATTATTATTCTTATTATCGCTATAACTGTTATTATTATTCTTGTTACTATTTTTATTATCGCTATAACTGTTATTATTATTCTTATAACTATTGTTGCTATCCGTATTACTCTTGTCTTTATCCATATAACTATTATTATTAATCCTTATTACTATTATTATTATCGCTATAACTGTTATTATTATCCTTATTCTATTGTTACTATCCGTATTACTCTTGTCTTTATCCTTATAACTATTATTATTATCGCTAATAACTGTTATTATTATTCTTATTACTATTATTATTATCCCTATTGCCCTTGTCTTTATCCTTATAACTATTATTATTATCCTTATTACTATTATTATTATCGCTGTAACTGTTATTATTATCCTTAATACTATTATTATTATCGCTATAACTGTTATTATTATTCTTATTACTATTACTATTAACCGTATTCCTCTTGTCTTTATCCTTATAACTATTATTATTATCGCTATAACTGTTATTATTATTCTTATTACTATTACTATTATCCCTATTCCTCTTGTATTTATCCTTATAACTATTATTATTATCCTTATTATTATTATTATTATCGCTATAACTGTTGTTATTATTCATGTTACTATTATTATTATCCCTATTCTTCTTGTCTTTCTCCTTATAACTATTATTATTATCCTTAATACTATTATTATTATCGCTATAACTGTTATTATTATCCTTAATACTATTATTATTATCCCTATTCCTCTTGTCTTTCTCCTTATAACTATTATTATTATCCGTATTATTATTCTTATTATCGCTATAACTGTTATTATTATTCTTGTTACTATTTTTATTATCGCTATAACTGTTATTATTATTCTTATAACTATTGTTGCTATCCGTATTACTCTTGTCTTTATCCATATAACTATTATTATTAATCCTTATTACTATTATTATTATCGCTATAACTGTTATTATTATCCTTATTCTATTGTTACTATCCGTATTACTCTTGTCTTTATCCTTATAACTATTATTATTATCGCTAATAACTGTTATTATTATTCTTATTACTATTATTATTATCCCTATTGCCCTTGTCTTTATCCTTATAACTATTATTATTATCCTTATTACTATTATTATTATCGCTATAACTGTTATTATTATCCTTAATACTATTATTATTACCGCTATAACTGTTATTATTATTCTTATTACTATTACTATTAACCGTATTCCTCTTGTCTTTATCCTTATAACTATTATTATTATCCCTATTGTTATTATTATTATTATTATCGCTAGAAGTGTTATTATTATCCTTATTACTATTATTATTATCGCTAGAACTGTTATTATTATGTTTATTCTATTGTTATTATCGCTATAACTGTTATTATTATCCTTATTACTATTATTATTATCGCTATAACTGTTATTATTATGCTTATTCTATTGTTACTATCTCTATTACTCTTGTCTTTCTCCTTATAACTATTATTATTATACCTATTATTATTATTATTATCGCTATAACTGTTACTACTATTCTTGTTACTATTATTATTATCCCCATTCCTCTTGTCTTTCTCCTTATAACTATTATTATTATCGCTATAACTGTTATTATTATCCTTAATACTATTATTATTATCGCTATAACTGTTATTATTATCCTTATTCTATTGTTACTATCCGTATTACTCTTGTCTTTATCCTTAATACTATTATTATTATCGCTATAACTGTTATTATTATTCTTGTTACTATTATTATTATCCCTATTCCTCTTGTCTTTCTCCTTATAACTATTATTATTTTCCGTATTATTATTCTTATTATCGCTATAACTGTTATTATTATTCTTGTTACTATTATTATTATCGCTATAACTGTTATTATTATTCTTATAACTATTGTTGCTATCCGTATTACTCTTGTCTTTATCCATATAACTATTATTATTAATCCTTATTACTATTATTATTATCGCTATAACTGTTATTATTATCCTTATTCTATTGTTACTATCCGTATTACTCTTGTCTTTATCCTTATAACTATTATTATTATCGCTAATAACTGTTATTATTATTCTTATTACTATTATTATTATCCCTATTGCCCTTGTCTTTATCCTTATAACTATTATTATTATCCTTATTATTATTATTATTATCGCTATAACTGTTACTATTATTCTTGTTACTATTATTATTATCGCTATAACTGTTATTATTATGTTTATTCTATTGTTATTATCCGTATTACTCTTGCCTTTATCATTATAACTATTATTATTATCGCTATAACTGTTATTATTATGCTTATTCTATTGTTACTATCTCTATTACTCTTGTCTTTATCCTTATAACTATTATTATTATCCTTATGACTATTATTATTATCGCTATAACTGTTATTATTATTCTTGTTACTATTATTACTGTCCGTATTACTCTTGCCTTTATCCTTAGTACTATTATTATTATCGCTATAATTGTTATTATTATTCCTGTTACTGTTATTATTATCCCTATTCCTCTTGTATTTCTCCTTATAACTATTATTATTATCCTTATTATTATTATTATTATCGCTATAACTGTTACTATTATTCTTGTTACTATTATTATTATCCCTATTCCTCTTGTCTTTCTCCTTATAACTATTATTATTTTCCGTATTATTATTCTTATTATCGCTATAACTGTTATTATTATCCTTAATACTATTATTATTATCGCTATAACTGTTATTATTATTCTTATTACTATTACTATTAACCGTATTCCTCTTGTCTTTATCCTTATAACTATTATTATTATCCCTATTGTTATTATTATTATTATTATCGCTAGAAGTGTTATTATTATCCTTATTACTATTATTATTATCGCTAGAACTGTTATTATTATGTTTATTCTATTGTTATTATCGCTATAACTGTTATTATTATCCTTATTACTATTATTATTATCGCTATAACTGTTATTATTATGCTTATTCTATTGTTACTATCTCTATTACTCTTGTCTTTCTCCTTATAACTATTATTATTATACCTATTATTATTATTATTATCGCTATAACTGTTACTACTATTCTTGTTACTATTATTATTATCCCCATTCCTCTTGTCTTTCTCCTTATAACTATTATTATTATCGCTATAACTGTTATTATTATCCTTAATACTATTATTAATATCGCTATAACTGTTATTATTATCCTTATTCTATTGTTACTATCCGTATTACTCTTGTCTTTATCCTTAATACTATTATTATTATCGCTATAACTGTTATTATTATTCTTGTTACTATTATTATTATCCCTATTCCTCTTGTCTTTCTCCTTATAACTATTATTATTTTCCGTATTATTATTCTTATTATCGCTATAACTGTTATTATTATTCTTGTTACTATTATTATTATCGCTATAACTGTTATTATTATTCTTATAACTATTGTTGCTATCCGTATTACTCTTGTCTTTATCCATATAACTATTATTATTAATCCTTATTACTATTATTATTATCGCTATAACTGTTATTATTATCCTTATTCTATTGTTACTATCCGTATTACTCTTGTCTTTATCCTTATAACTATTATTATTATCGCTAATAACTGTTATTATTATGTTTATTCTATTGTTATTATCCGTATTACTCTTGCCTTTATCATTATAACTATTATTATTATCGCTATAACTGTTATTATTATGCTTATTCTATTGTTACTATCTCTATTACTCTTGTCTTTATCCTTATAACTATTATTATTATCCTTATGACTATTATTATTATCGCTATAACTGTTATTATTATTCTTGTTACTATTATTACTGTCCGTATTACTCTTGCCTTTATCCTTAGTACTATTATTATTATCGCTATAACTGTTATTATTATTCTTGTTACTATTATTATTATCCCTATTCCTCTTGTATTTCTCCTTATAACTATTATTATTATCCTTATTATTATTATTATTATCGCTATAACTGTTACTATTATTCTTGTTACTATTATTATTATCCCTATTCCTCTTGTCTTTCTCCTTATAACTATTATTATTTTCCGTATTATTATTCTTATTATCGCTATAACTGTTATTATTATTCTTGTTACTATTATTATTATCGCTATAACTGTTATTATTATTCTTATAACTATTGTTGCTATCCGTATTACTCTTGTCTTTATCCATATAACTATTATTATTAATCCTTATTACTATTATTATTATCGCTATAACTGTTATTATTATCCTTATTCTATTGTTACTATCCGTATTACTCTTGTCTTTATCCTTATAACTATTATTATTATCGCTAATAACTGTTATTATTATTCTTATAACTATTATTATTATCCTTATTACTATTATTATTATCGCTATAACTGTTATTATTATTCTTGTTACTATTATTACTGTCCGTATTACTCTTGCCTTTATCCTTAATACTATTATTATTATCGCTATAACTGTTATTATTATCCTTATTACTATTATTATTATCGCTATAACTGTTATTATTATCCTTAATACTATTATTATTATCGCTATTCCTCTTGTCTTTCTCCTTATAACTATTATTATTATCCTTATTATTATTATTATTATTATGGCTATAACTGTTACTATTATTCTTGTTACTATTATTATTATCCCTATTCTTCTTGTCTTTCTCCTTATAACTATTATTATTATCCTTATTATTATTATTATTATCGCTATAACTGTTATTATTATTCTTGTTACTATTATTATTATCCCTATTCCTCTTGTATTTATCCTTATAACTATTATTATTATCCTTATTATTATTATTATTATCGCTATAACTGTTATTATTATTCTTATTACTATTACTATTATCCCTATTCCTCTTGTATTTATCCTTATAACCATTAATATTATCCTTATGATTATTATTATTATCGCTATAACTGTTATTGTTATTATTTTTGTTACTATTATTACTGTCCGTATTACTCTTGCCTTTATCCTTAGTACTATTATTATTATCGCTATAACTGTTATTATTATGCTTATTCTATTGTTACTATCTCTATTACTCTTGTCTTTCTACTTAATACTATTATTATTATCCTTAATACTATTATTATTATCGCTATAACTGTTATTATTATTCTTGTTACTATTATATTATACCTATTCCGCTTGTCTTTCTCCTTATAACTATTATTATTATCCTTATTATTATTATTATTATCACTATAACTGTTGTTATTATTCTTGTTACTATTTTTATTAGCCCTATTCCTCTTGTCTTTCTCCTTATAACTATTATTATTATCGCTATAACTGTTATTATTATCCTTAATACTATTATTATTATCGCTATAACTGTTATTATTATCCTTAATACTATTATTATTATCGCTATAACTGTTATTATTATTCTTGTTACTATTATTCCTGTCCGTATTACTCTTGCCTTTATCCTTAATACTATTATTATTATCGCTATAACTGTTATTATTATTCTTGTTACTATTATTACTATCCCTATTCCTCTTGTATTTATCCTTATAACTATTATTATTATCCTTATTGTTATTATTATTATCGCTATAACTGTTATTATTATTCTTATTACTATTACTATTATCCCTATTCCTCTTGTATTTATCCTTATAACTATTATTATTATCCTTATTATTATTATTATTATCGCTATAACTGTTGTTATTATTCATGTTACTATTATTATTATCCCTATTCTTCTTGTCTTTCTCCTTATAACTATTATTATTATCCTTAATACTATTATTATTATCGCTATAACTGTTATTATTATCCTTAATACTATTATTATTATCGCTATAACTGTTATTATTATTCTTGTTACTATTATTACTGTCCGTATTTCTCTTGCCTTTATCCTTAATACTATTATTATTATCGCTATAACCGTTATTATTATTCTTGTTACTATTATTATTATCCCTATTCCTCTTGTCTTTCTCCTTATAACTATTATTATTATCGCTATAACTGTTATTATAATCCTTAATACTATTATTATTATCGCTATAACTGTTATTATTATTGTAATTACTATTATTATTATCGCTATAGCTGTTATTATTATTCTTGTTACTATTATTACTGTCCGTATTACCCTTGCCTTTATCCTTAACACTATTATTATTCCCGCTATAACTGTTATTATTATCCTTATTATTATTATTATTATCGCTATAACTGTTATTATTATTCTTGTTACTATTATTATTATCCCTATTCCTCTTGTCTTTCTCCTTATAACTATTATTATTATCGCTATAACTGTTACTATTATTCTTGTTACTATCATTATTATCCCTATTCTTCTTGTCTTTCTCCTTATAACTATTATTATTATCCTTATTATTATTGTTATTGTCGCTATAACTGTTATTATTATTCTTGTTACTATTATTATTATCCCTATTCCTCTTGTATTTATCCTTATAACTATTAATATTATCCTTATGATTATTATTATTATCGCTATAACTGTTATTGTTATTATTCTTGTTACTATTATTACTGTCCGTATTACTCTTGCCTTTATCCTTAGTACTATTATTATTATCGCTATAACTGTTAATATTATGCTTGTTACTATTATTATTATCCCTATTCCTCTTGTCTTTCTCCTTATAACTATTATTATTATCCTTATTATTATTATTATTATTATCGCTATACCAGTTATTATTATCCTTATTACTATTATTATTATCGCTATAACTGTTATTATTATCCTTATTACTATTATTATTATCGCTATAACTGTTATTATTATGCTTATTCTATTGTTACTATCTCTATTACTCTTGTCTTTCTCCTTATAACTATTATTATTATACCTATTATTATTATTATTATCGCTATAACTGTTACTACTATTCGTGTTACTATTATTATTATCCCCATTCCTCTTGTCTTTCTCCTTATAACTATTATTATTATCGCTATAACTGTTATTATTATCCTTAATACTATTATTATTATCGCTATAACTGTTATTATTATCCTTATTCTATTGTTACTATCCGTATTACTCTTGTCTTTATCCTTAATACTATTATTATTATCGCTATAACTGTTATTATTATTCTTGTTACTATTATTATTATCCCTATTCCTCTTGTCCTTCTCCTTATAACTATTATTATTTTCCGTATTATTATTCTTATTATCGCTATAACTGTTATTATTATTCTTGTTACTATTATTATTATCGCTATAACTGTTATTATTATTCTTATAACTATTGTTGCTATCCGTATTACTCTTGTCTTTATCCATATAACTATTATTATTAATCCTTATTACTATTATTATTATCGCTATAACTGTTATTATTATCCTTATTCTATTGTTACTATCCGTATTACTCTTGTCTTTATCCTTATAACTATTATTATTATCGCTAATAACTGTTATTATTATTCTTATTACTATTATTATTATCCCTATTGCCCTTGTCTTTATCCTTATAACTATTATTATTATCCTTATTATTATTATTATTATCGCTATAACTGTTACTATTATTCTTGTTACTATTATTATTATCGCTATAACTGTTATTATTATGTTTATTCTATTGTTATTATCCGTATTACTCTTGCCTTTATCATTATAACTATTATTATTATCGCTATAACTGTTATTATTATGCTTATTCTATTGTTACTATCTCTATTACTCTTGTCTTTATCCTTATAACTATTATTATTATCCTTATGACTATTATTATTATCGCTATAACTGTTATTATTATTCTTGTTACTATTACTACTGTCCGTATTACTCTTGCCTTTATCCTTAGTACTATTATTATTATCGCTATAACTGTTATTATTATTCTTGTTACTATTATTATTATCCCTATTCCTCTTGTATTTCTCCTTATAACTATTATTATTATCCTTATTATTATTATTATTATCGCTATAACTGTTACTATTATTCTTGTTACTATTATTATTATCCCTATTCCTCTTGTCTTTCTCCTTATAACTATTATTATTATCCGTATTATTATTCTTATTATCGCTATAACTGTTATTATTATTCTTGTTACTATTTTTATTATCGCTATAACTGTTATTATTATTCTTATAACTATTGTTGCTATCCGTATTACTCTTGTCTTTATCCATATAACTATTATTATTAATCCTTATTACTATTATTATTATCGCTATAACTGTTATTATTATCCTTATTCTATTGTTACTATCCGTATTACTCTTGTCTTTATCCTTATAACTATTATTATTATCGCTAATAACTGTTATTATTATTCTTATTACTATTATTATTATCCCTATTGCCCTTGTCTTTATCCTTATAACTATTATTATTATCCTTATTACTATTATTATTATCGCTGTAACTGTTATTATTATCCTTAATACTATTATTATTATCGCTATAACTGTTATTATTATTCTTATTACTATTACTATTAACCGTATTCCTCTTGTCTTTATCCTTATAACTATTATTATTATCGCTATAACTGTTATTATTATCCTTATTCTATTGTTACTATCCGTATTACTCTTGTCTTTATCCTTATAACTATTATTATTATCGCTAATAACTGTTATTATTATTCTTATTACTATTATTATTATCCCTATTGCCCTTGTCTTTATCCTTATAACTATTATTATTATCCTTATTACTATTATTATTATCGCTGTAACTGTTATTATTATCCTTAATACTATTATTATTATCGCTATAACTGTTATTATTATTCTTATTACTATTACTATTAACCGTATTCCTCTTGTCTTTATCCTTATAACTATTATTATTATCCCTATTGTTATTATTATTATTATTATCGCTAGAAGTGTTATTATTATCCTTATTACTATTATTATTATCGCTAGAACTGTTATTATTATGTTTATTCTATTGTTATTATCGCTATAACTGTTATTATTATCCTTATTACTATTATTATTATCGCTATAACTGTTATTATTATGCTTATTCTATTGTTACTATCTCTATTACTCTTGTCTTTCTCCTTATAACTATTATTATTATACCTATTATTATTATTATTATCGCTATAACTGTTACTACTATTCTTGTTACTATTATTATTATCCCCATTCCTCTTGTCTTTCTCCTTATAACTATTATTATTATCGCTATAACTGTTATTATTATCCTTAATACTATTATTATTATCGCTATAACTGTTATTATTATCCTTATTCTATTGTTACTATCCGTATTACTCTTGTCTTTATCCTTAATACTATTATTATTATCGCTATAACTGTTATTATTATTCTTGTTACTATTATTATTATCCCTATTCCTCTTGTCTTTCTCCTTATAACTATTATTATTATCCGTATTATTATTCTTATTATCGCTATAACTGTTATTATTATTCTTATAACTATTGTTGCTATCCGTATTACTCTTGTCTTTATCCATATAACTATTATTATTAATCCTTATTACTATTATTATTATCGCTATAACTGTTATTATTATCCTTATTCTATTGTTACTATCCGTATTACTCTTGTCTTTATCCTTATAACTATTATTATTATCGCTAATAACTGTTATTATTATTCTTATTACTATTATTATTATCCCTATTCCTCTTGTATTTCTCCTTATAACTATTATTATTATCCTTATTATTATTATTATTATCGCTATAACTGTTACTATTATTCTTGTTACTATTATTATTATCCCTATTCCTCTTGTCTTTCTCCTTATAACTATTATTATTATCCGTATTATTATTCTTATTATCGCTATAACTGTTATTATTATTCTTGTTACTATTTTTATTATCCCTATTCCTCTTGTATTTCTCCTTATAACTATTATTATTATCCTTATTATTATTATTATTATCGCTATAACTGTTACTATTATTCTTGTTACTATTATTATTATCCCTATTCCTCTTGTCTTTCTCCTTATAACTATTATTATTATCCGTATTATTATTCTTATTATCGCTATAACTGTTATTATTATTCTTGTTACTATTTTTATTATCGCTATAACTGTTATTATTATTCTTATAACTATTGTTGCTATCCGTATTACTCTTGTCTTTATCCATATAACTATTATTATTAATCCTTATTACTATTATTATTATCGCTATAACTGTTATTATTATCCTTATTCTATTGTTACTATCCGTATTACTCTTGTCTTTATCCTTATAACTATTATTATTATCGCTAATAACTGTTATTATTATTCTTATTACTATTATTATTATCCCTATTGCCCTTGTCTTTATCCTTATAACTATTATTATTATCCTTATTACTATTATTATTATCGCTGTAACTGTTATTATTATCCTTAATACTATTATTATTATCGCTATAACTGTTATTATTATTCTTATTACTATTACTATTAACCGTATTCCTCTTGTCTTTATCCTTATAACTATTATTATTATCGCTATAACTGTTATTATTATCCTTATTCTATTGTTACTATCCGTATTACTCTTGTCTCTATCCTTATAACTATTATTATTATCGCTAATAACTGTTATTATTATTCTTATTACTATTATTATTATCCCTATTGCCCTTGTCTTTATCCTTATAACTATTATTATTATCCTTATTACTATTATTATTATCGCTGTAACTGTTATTATTATCCTTAATACTATTATTATTATCGCTATAACTGTTATTATTATTCTTATTACTATTACTATTAACCGTATTCCTCTTGTCTTTATCCTTATAACTATTATTATTATCCCTATTGTTATTATTATTATTATTATCGCTAGAAGTGTTATTATTATCCTTATTACTATTATTATTATCGCTAGAACTGTTATTATTATGTTTATTCTATTGTTATTATCGCTATAACTGTTATTATTATCCTTATTACTATTATTATTATCGCTATAACTGTTATTATTATGCTTATTCTATTGTTACTATCTCTATTACTCTTGTCTTTCTCCTTATAACTATTATTATTATACCTATTATTATTATTATTATCGCTATAACTGTTACTACTATTCTTGTTACTATTATTATTATCCCCATTCCTCTTGTCTTTCTCCTTATAACTATTATTATTATCGCTATAACTGTTATTATTATCCTTAATACTATTATTATTATCGCTATAACTGTTATTATTATCCTTATTCTATTGTTACTATCCGTATTACTCTTGTCTTTATCCTTAATACTATTATTATTATCGCTATAACTGTTATTATTATTCTTGTTACTATTATTATTATCCCTATTCCTCTTGTCTTTCTCCTTATAACTATTATTATTTTCCGTATTATTATTCTTATTATCGCTATAACTGTTATTATTATTCTTGTTACTATTATTATTATCGCTATAACTGTTATTATTATTCTTATAACTATTGTTGCTATCCGTATTACTCTTGTCTTTATCCATATAACTATTATTATTAATCCTTATTACTATTATTATTATCGCTATAACTGTTATTATTATCCTTATTCTATTGTTACTATCCGTATTACTCTTGTCTTTATCCTTATAACTATTATTATTATCGCTAATAACTGTTATTATTATTCTTATTACTATTATTATTATCCCTATTGCCCTTGTCTTTATCCTTATAACTATTATTATTATCCTTATTATTATTATTATTATCGCTATAACTGTTACTATTATTCTTGTTACTATTATTATTATCGCTATAACTGTTATTATTATGTTTATTCTATTGTTATTATCCGTATTACTCTTGCCTTTATCATTATAACTATTATTATTATCGCTATAACTGTTATTATTATGCTTATTCTATTGTTACTATCTCTATTACTCTTGTCTTTATCCTTATAACTATTATTATTATCCTTATGACTATTATTATTATCGCTATAACTGTTATTTTATTCTTGTTACTATTATTACTGTCCGTATTACTCTTGCCTTTATCCTTAGTACTATTATTATTATCGCTATAACTGTTATTATTATTCTTGTTACTATTATTATTATCCCTATTCCTCTTGTATTTCTCCTTATAACTATTATTATTATCCTTATTATTATTATTATTATCGCTATAACTGTTACTATTATTCTTGTTACTATTATTATTATCCCTATTCCTCTTGTCTTTCTCCTTATAACTATTATTATTTTCCGTATTATTATTCTTATTATCGCTATAACTGTTATTATTATTCTTATAACTATTGTTGCTATCCGTATTACTCTTGTCTTTATCCATATAACTATTATTATTAATGCTTATTACTATTATTATTATCGCTATAACTGTTATTATTATCCTTATTCTATTGTTACTATCCGTATTACTCTTGTCTTTATCCTTATAACTATTATTATTATCGCTAATAACTGTTATTATTATTCTTATAACTATTATTATTATCCTTATTACTATTATTATTATCGCTATAACTGTTATTATTATTCTTGTTACTATTATTACTGTCCGTATTACTCTTGCCTTTATCCTTAATACTATTATTATTATCGCTATAACTGTTATTATTATCCTTATTACTATTATTATTATCGCTATAACTGTTATTATTATCCTTAATACTATTATTATTATCGCTATTCCTCTTGTCTTTCTCCTTATAACTATTATTATTATCCTTATTATTATTATTATTATTATGGCTATAACTGTTACTATTATTCTTGTTACTATTATTATTATCCCTATTCTTCTTGTCTTTCTCCTTATAACTATTATTATTATCCTTATTATTATTATTATTATCGCTATAACTGTTATTATTATTCTTGTTACTATTATTATTATCCCTATTCCTCTTGTATTTATCCTTATAACTATTATTATTATCCTTATTATTATTATTATTATCGCTATAACTGTTATTATTATTCTTATTACTATTACTATTATCCCTATTCCTCTTGTATTTATCCTTATAACCATTAATATTATCCTTATGATTATTATTATTATCGCTATAACTGTTATTGTTATTATTTTTGTTACTATTATTACTGTCCGTATTACTCTTGCCTTTATCCTTAGTACTATTATTATTATCGCTATAACTGTTATTATTATGCTTATTCTATTGTTACTATCTCTATTACTCTTGTCTTTCTCCTTAATACTATTATTATTATCCTTAATACTATTATTATTATCGCTATAACTGTTATTATTATTCTTGTTACTATTATATTATACCTATTCCGCTTGTCTTTCTCCTTATAACTATTATTATTATCCTTATTATTATTATTATTATCACTATAACTGTTGTTATTATTCTTGTTACTATTTTTATTAGCCCTATTCCTCTTGTCTTTCTCCTTATAACTATTATTATTATCGCTATAACTGTTATTATTATCCTTAATACTATTATTATTATCGCTATAACTGTTATTATTATTCTTGTTACTATTATTACTGTCCGTATTTCTCTTGCCTTTATCCTTAATACTATTATTATTATCGCTATAACCGTTATTATTATTCTTGTTACTATTATTATTATCCCTATTCCTCTTGTCTTTCTCCTTATAACTATTATTATTATCGCTATAACTGTTATTATAATCCTTAATACTATTATTATTATCGCTATAACTGTTATTATTATTGTAATTACTATTATTATTATCGCTATAGCTGTTATTATTATTCTTGTTACTATTATTACTGTCCGTATTACCCTTGCCTTTATCCTTAACACTATTATTATTCCCGCTATAACTGTTATTATTATCCTTATTATTATTATTATTATCGCTATAACTGTTATTATTATTCTTGTTACTATTATTATTATCCCTATTCCTCTTGTCTTTCTCCTTATAACTATTATTATTATCGCTATAACTGTTACTATTATTCTTGTTACTATCATTATTATCCCTATTCTTCTTGTCTTTCTCCTTATAACTATTATTATTATCCTTATTATTATTGTTATTGTCGCTATAACTGTTATTATTATTCTTGTTACTATTATTATTATCCCTATTCCTCTTGTATTTATCCTTATAACTATTAATATTATCCTTATGATTATTATTATTATCGCTATAACTGTTATTGTTATTATTCTTGTTACTATTATTACTGTCCGTATTACTCTTGCCTTTATCCTTAGTACTATTATTATTATCGCTATAACTGTTAATATTATGCTTGTTACTATTATTATTATTATTATCGCTATACCAGTTATTATTATCCTTATTACTATTATTATTATCGCTATAACTGTTATTATTATCCTTATTACTATTATTATTATCGCTATAACTGTTATTATTATGCTTATTCTATTGTTACTATCTCTATACTCTTGTCTTTCTCCTTATAACTATTATTATTATACCTATTATTATTATTATTATCGCTATAACTGTTACTACTATTCGTGTTACTATTATTATTATCCCCATTCCTCTTGTCTTTCTCCTTATAACTATTATTATTATCGCTATAACTGTTATTATTATCCTTAATACTATTATTATTATCGCTATAACTGTTATTATTATCCTTATTCTATTGTTACTATCCGTATTACTCTTGTCTTTATCCTTAATACTATTATTATTATCGCTATAACTGTTATTATTATTCTTGTTACTATTATTATTATCCCTATTCCTCTTGTCCTTCTCCTTATAACTATTATTATTTTCCGTATTATTATTCTTATTATCGCTATAACTGTTATTATTATTCTTATAACTATTGTTGCTATCCGTATTACTCTTGTCTTTATCCATATAACTATTATTATTAATCCTTATTACTATTATTATTATCGCTATAACTGTTATTATTATCCTTATTCTATTGTTACTATCCGTATTACTCTTGTCTTTATCCTTATAACTATTATTATTATCGCTAATAACTGTTATTATTATTCTTATTACTATTATTATTATCCCTATTGCCCTTGTCTTTATCCTTATAACTATTATTATTATCCTTATTATTATTATTATTATCGCTATAACTGTTACTATTATTCTTGTTACTATTATTATTATCGCTATAACTGTTATTATTATGTTTATTCTATTGTTATTATCCGTATTACTCTTGCCTTTATCATTATAACTATTATTATTATCGCTATAACTGTTATTATTATGCTTATTCTATTGTTACTATCTCTATTACTCTTGTCTTTATCCTTATAACTATTATTATTATCCTTATGACTATTATTATTATCGCTATAACTGTTATTATTATTCTTGTTACTATTATTACTGTCCGTATTACTCTTGCCTTTATCCTTAGTACTATTATTATTATCGCTATAACTGTTATTATTATTCTTGTTACTATTATTATTATCCCTATTCCTCTTGTATTTCTCCTTATAACTATTATTATTATCCTTATTATTATTATTATTATCGCTATAACTGTTACTATTATTCTTGTTACTATTATTATTATCCCTATTCCTCTTGTCTTTCTCCTTATAACTATTATTATTTTCCGTATTATTATTCTTATTATCGCTATAACTGTTATTATTATTCTTATAACTATTGTTGCTATCCGTATTACTCTTGTCTTTATCCATATAACTATTATTATTAATGCTTATTACTATTATTATTATCGCTATAACTGTTATTATTATCCTTATTCTATTGTTACTATCCGTATTACTCTTGTCTTTATCCTTATAACTATTATTATTATCGCTAATAACTGTTATTATTATTCTTATAACTATTATTATTATCCTTATTACTATTATTATTATCGCTATAACTGTTATTATTATTCTTGTTACTATTATTACTGTCCGTATTACTCTTGCCTTTATCCTTAATACTATTATTATTATCGCTATAACTGTTATTATTATCCTTATTACTATTATTATTATCGCTATAACTGTTATTATTATCCTTAATACTATTATTATTATCGCTATTCCTCTTGTCTTTCTCCTTATAACTATTATTATTATCCTTATTATTATTATTATTATTATGGCTATAACTGTTACTATTATTCTTGTTACTATTATTATTATCCCTATTCTTCTTGTCTTTCTCCTTATAACTATTATTATTATCCTTATTATTATTATTATTATCGCTATAACTGTTATTATTATTCTTGTTACTATTATTATTATCCCTATTCCTCTTGTATTTATCCTTATAACTATTATTATTATCCTTATTATTATTATTATTATCGCTGATAACTGTTATTATTATTCTTATTACTATTACTATTATCCCTATTCCTCTTGTATTTATCCTTATAACCATTAATATTATCCTTATGATTATTATTATTATCGCTATAACTGTTATTGTTATTATTTTTGTTACTATTATTACTGTCCGTATTACTCTTGCCTTTATCCTTAGTACTATTATTATTATCGCTATAACTGTTATTATTATGCTTATTCTATTGTTACTATCTCTATTACTCTTGTCTTTCTCCTTAATACTATTATTATTATCCTTAATACTATTATTATTATCGCTATAACTGTATTATTATTCTTGTTACTATTATATTATACCTATTCCGCTTGTCTTTCTCCTTATAACTATTATTATTATCCTTATTATTATTATTATTATCACTATAACTGTTGTTATTATTCTTGTTACTATTTTTATTAGCCCTATTCCTCTTGTCTTTCTCCTTATAACTATTATTATTATCGCTATAACTGTTATTATTATCCTTAATACTATTATTATTATCGCTATAACTGTTATTATTATTCTTGTTACTATTATTACTGTCCGTATTTCTCTTGCCTTTATCCTTAATACTATTATTATTATCGCTATAACCGTTATTATTATTCTTGTTACTATTATTATTATCCCTATTCCTCTTGTCTTTCTCCTTATAACTATTATTATTATCGCTATAACTGTTATTATAATCCTTAATACTATTATTATTATCGCTATAACTGTTATTATTATTGTAATTACTATTATTATTATCGCTATAGCTGTTATTATTATTCTTGTTACTATTATTACTGTCCGTATTACCCTTGCCTTTATCCTTAACACTATTATTATTCCCGCTATAACTGTTATTATTATCCTTATTATTATTATTATTATCGCTATAACTGTTATTATTATTCTTGTTACTATTATTATTATCCCTATTCCTCTTGTCTTTATCCATATAACTATTATTATTAATCCTTATTACTATTATTATTATCGCTATAACTGTTATTATTATCCTTATTCTATTGTTACTATCCGTATTACTCTTGTCTTTATCCTTATAACTATTATTATTATCGCTAATAACTGTTATTATTATTCTGATTACTATTATTATTATCCCTATTGCCCTTGTCTTTATCCTTATAACTATTATTATTATCCTTATTATTATTATTATTATCGCTATAACTGTTACTATTATTCTTGTTACTATTATTATTATCGCTATAACTGTTATTATTATGTTTATTCTATTGTTATTATCCGTATTACTCTTGCCTTTATCATTATAACTATTATTATTATCGCTATAACTGTTATTATTATGCTTATTCTATTGTTACTATCTCTATTACTCTTGTCTTTATCCTTATAACTATTATTATTATCCTTATGACTATTATTATTATCGCTATAACTGTTATTATTATTCTTGTTACTATTACTACTGTCCGTATTACTCTTGCCTTTATCCTTAGTACTATTATTATTATCGCTATAACTGTTATTATTATTCTTGTTACTATTATTATTATCCCTATTCCTCTTGTATTTCTCCTTATAACTATTATTATTATCCTTATTATTATTATTATATTATCGCTATAACTGTTACTATTATTCTTGTTACTATTATTATTATCCCTATTCCTCTTGTCTTTCTCCTTATAACTATTATTATTATCCGTATTATTATTCTTATTATCGCTATAACTGTTATTATTATTCTTGTTACTATTTTTATTATCGCTATAACTGTTATTATTATTCTTATAACTATTGTTGCTATCCGTATTACTCTTGTCTTTATCCATATAACTATTATTAATCCTTATTACTATTATTATTATCGCTATAACTGTTATTATTATCCTTATTCTATGGTTACTATCCGTATTACTCTTGTCTTTATCCTTATAACTATTATTATTATCGCTAATAACTGTTATTATTATTCTTATTACTATTATTATTATCCCTATTGCCCTTGTCTTTATCCTTATAACTATTATTATTATCCTTATTACTATTATTATTATCGCTGTAACTGTTATTATTATCCTTAATACTATTATTATTATCGCTATAACTGTTATTATTATTCTTATTACTATTACTATTAACCGTATTCCTCTTGTCTTTATCCTTATAACTATTATTATTATCGCTATAACTGTTATTATTATCCTTATTCTATTGTTACTATCCGTATTACTCTTGTCTTTATCCTTATAACTATTATTATTATCGCTAATAACTGTTATTATTATTCTTATTACTATTATTATTATCCCTATTGCCCTTGTCTTTATCCTTATAACTATTATTATTATCCTTATTACTATTATTATTATCGCTGTAACTGTTATTATTATCCTTAATACTATTATTATTATCGCTATAACTGTTATTATTATTCTTATTACTATTACTATTAACCGTATTCCTCTTGTCTTTATCCTTATAACTATTATTATTATCCCTATTGTTATTATTATTATTATTATCGCTAGAAGTGTTATTATTATCCTTATTACTATTATTATTATCGCTAGAACTGTTATTATTATGTTTATTCTATTGTTATTATCGCTATAACTGTTATTATTATCCTTATTACTATTATTATTATCGCTATAACTGTTATTATTATGCTTATTCTATTGTTACTATCTCTATTACTCTTGTCTTTCTCCTTATAACTATTATTATTATACCTATTATTATTATTATTATCGCTATAACTGTTACTACTATTCTTGTTACTATTATTATTATCCCCATTCCTCTTGTCTTTCTCCTTATAACTATTATTATTATCGCTATAACTGTTATTATTATCCTTAATACTATTATTATTATCGCTATAACTGTTATTATTATCCTTATTCTATTGTTACTATCCGTATTACTCTTGTCTTTATCCTTAATACTATTATTATTATCGCTATAACTGTTATTATTATTCTTGTTACTATTATTATTATCCCTATTCCTCTTGTCTTTCTCCTTATAACTATTATTATTATCCGTATTATTATTCTTATTATCGCTATAACTGTTATTATTATTCTTATAACTATTGTTGCTATCCGTATTACTCTTGTCTTTATCCAATAACTATTATTATTAATCCTTATTACTATTATTATTATCGCTATAACTGTTATTATTATCTTATTCTATTGTTACTATCCGTATTACTCTTGTCTTTATCCTTATAACTATTATTATTATCGCTAATAACTGTTATTATTATTCTTATTACTATTATTATTATCCCTATTCCTCTTGTATTTCTCCTTATAACTATTATTATTATCCTTATTTTATTATTATTATTATTATCGCTATAACTGTTACTATTATTCTTGTTACTATTATTATTATCCCTATTCCTCTTGTCTTTCTCCTTATAACTATTATTATTATCCGTATTATTATTCTTATTATCGCTATAACTGTTATTATTATTCTTGTTACTATTTTTATTATCCCTATTCCTCTTGTATTTCTCCTTATAACTATTATTATTATCCTTATTATTATTATTATTATCGCTATAACTGTTACTATTATTCTTGTTACTATTATTATTATCCTATTCCTCTTGTCTTTCTCCTTATAACTATTATTATTATCCGTATTATTATTCTTATTATCGCTATAACTGTTATTATTATTCTTGTTACTATTTTTATTATCGCTATAACTGTTATTATTATTCTTATAACTATTGTTGCTATCCGTATTACTTTGTCTTTATTCCATATAACTATTATTATTAATCCTTATTACTATTATTATTATCGCTATAACTGTTATTATTATCCTTATTCTATTGTTACTATCCGTATTACTCTTGTCTTTATCCTTATAACTATTATTATTATCGCTAATAACTGTTATTATTATTCTTATTACTATTATTATTATCCCTATTGCCCTTGTCTTTATCCTTATAACTATTATTATTATCCTTATTACTATTATTATTATCGCTGTAACTGTTATTATTATCCTTAATACTATTATTATTATCGCTATAACTGTTATATTATTCTTATTACTATTACTATTAACCGTATTCCTCTTGTCTTTATCCTTATAACTATTATTATTATCGCTATAACTGTTATTATTATCCTTATTCTATTGTTACTATCCGTATTACTCTTGTCTCTATCTTATAACTATTATTATTATCGCTAATAACTGTTATTATTATTCTTATTACTATTATTATTATCCCTATTGCCCTTGTCTTTATCCTTATAACTATTATTATTATCCTTATTACTATTATTATTATCGCTGTAACTGTTATTATTATCCTTAATACTATTATTATTATCGCTATAACTGTTATTATTATTCTTATTACTATTACTATTAACCGTATTCCTCTTGTCTTTATCCTTAATAACTATTTATTATTATCCCTATTGTTATTATATTATTATTATCGCTAGAAGTGTTATTATTATCCTTATTACTATTATTATTATCGCTAGAACTGTTATTATTATGTTTATTCTATTGTTATTATCGCTATAACTGTTATTATTATCCTTATTACTATTATTATTATCGCTATAACTGTTATATATTATGCTTATTCTATTGTTACTATCTCTATTACTCTTGTCTTTCTCCTTATAACTATTATTATTTTACCTATTATTATTATTATTATCGCTATAACTGTTTACTACTATTCTTGTTACTATTATTATTATCCCCATTCCTCTTGTCTTTCTCCTTATAACTATTATTATTATCGCTATAACTGTTATTATTATCCTTAATACTAATTATTATTATCGCTATAACTGTATTATTATCCTTATTCTATTGTTACTATCCGTATTACTCTTGTCTTTATCCTTAATACTATTATTATTATCGCTATAACTGTTATTATTATTCTTGTTACTATTATTATTATCCCTATTCCTCTTGTCCTTCTCCTTATAACTATTATTATTTTCCGTATTATTATTCTTATTATCGCTATAACTGTTATTATTATTCTTATAACTATTGTTGCTATCCGTATTACTCTTGTCTTTATCCATATAACTATTATTATTAATCCTTATTACTATTATTATTATCGCTATAACTGTTATTATTATCCTTATTCTATTGTTACTATCCGTATTACTCTTGTCTTTATCCTTATAACTATTATTATTATCGCTAATAACTGTTATTATTATTCTTATAACTATTATTATTATCCTTATTACTATTATTATTATCGCTATAACTGTTATTATTATTTCTTGTTACTATTATTACTGTCCGTATTACTCTTGCCTTTATCCTTAATACTATTATTATTATCGCTATAACTGTTATTATTATCCTTATTACTATTATTATTATCGCTATAACTGTTATTATTATCCTTAATACTATTATTATTATCGCTATTCCTCTTGTCTTTCTCCTTATAACTATTATTATATCCTTATTATTATTATTATTATTATGGCTATAACTGTTACTATTATTCTTGTTACTATTATTATTATCCCTATTCTTCTTGTCTTTCTCCTTATAACTATTATTATTATCCTTATTATTATTATTATTATCGCTATAACTGTTATTATATTCTTGTTACTTATTATTATCCCTATTCCTCTTGTATTTATCCTTATAACTATTATTATTATCCTTATTATTATTATTATTATCGCTATAACTGTTATTATTATTCTTATTACTATTACTATTATCCCTATTCCTCTTGTATTTATCCTTATAACCATTAATATTATCCTTATGATTATTATTATTATCGCTATAACTGTTATTGTTATTATTTTTGTTACTATTATTACTGTCCGTATTACTCTTGCCTTTATCCTTAGTACTATTATTATTATCGCTATAACTGTTATTATTATGCTTATTCTATTGTTACTATCTCTATTACTCTTGTCTTTCTCCTTAATACTATTATTATTATCCTTAATACTATTATTATTATCGCTATAACTGTTATTATTATTCTTGTTACTATTATATTATACCTATTCCGCTTGTCTTTCTCCTTATAACTATTATTATTATCCTTATTATTATTATTATTATCACTATAACTGTTGTTATTATTCTTGTTACTATTTTTTATTAGCCCTATTCCTCTTGTCTTTCTCCTTATAACTATTATTATTATCGCTATAACTGTTATTATTATCCTTAATACTATTATTATTATCGCTATAACTGTTATTATTATTCTTGTTACTATTATTACTGTCCGTATTTCTCTTGCCTTTATCCTTAATACTATTATTATTATCGCTATAACCGTTATTATTATTCTTGTTACTATTATTATTATCCCTATTCCTCTTGTCTTTCTCCTTATAACTATTATTATTATCGCTATAACTGTTATTATAATCCTTAATACTATTATTATTATCGCTATAACTGTTATTATTATTGTAATTACTATTATTGTTATCGCTATAGCTGTTATTATTATTCTTGTTACTATTATTACTGTCCGTATTACCCTTGCCTTTATCCTTAACACTATTATTATTCCCGCTATAACTGTTATTGTTATCCTTATTATTATTATTATTATCGCTATAACTGTTATTATTATTCTTGTTACTATTATTATTATCCCTATTCCTCTTGTCTTTATCCATATAACTATTATTATTAATCCTTATTACTATTATTATTATCGCTATAACTGTTATTATTATCCTTATTCTATTGTTACTATCCGTATTACTCTTGTCTTTATCCTTATAACTATTATTATTATCGCTAATAACTGTTATTATTATTCTTATTACTATTATTATTATCCCTATTGCCCTTGTCTTTATCCTTATAACTATTATTATTATCCCTTATTATTATTATTATTATCGCTATAACTGTTACTATTATTCTTGTTACTATTATTATTATCGCTATAACTGTTTATTATTATGTTTATTCTATTGTTATTATCCGTATTACTCTTGCCTTTATCATTATAACTATTATTATTATCGCTATAACTGTTATTATTATGCTTATTCTATTGTTACTATCTCTATTACTCTTGTCTTTATCCTTATAACTATTATTATTATCCTTATGACTATTATTATTATCGCTATAACTGTTATTATTATTCTTGTTACTATTACTACTGTCCGTATTACTCTTGCCTTTATCCTTAGTACTATTATTATTATCGCTATAACTGTTATTATTATTCTTGTTACTATTATTATTATCCTATTCCTCTTGTATTTCTCCTTATAACTATTATTATTATCCTTATTATTATTATTATTATCGCTATAACTGTTTACTATTATTCTTGTTACTATTATTATTATCCCTATTCCTCTTGTCTTTCTCCTTATAACTATTATTATTATCCGTATTATTATTCTTATTATCGCTATAACTGTTATTATTATTCTTGTTACTATATTTATTATCGCTATAACTGTTATTATTATTCTTATAACTATTGTTGCTATCCGTATTACTCTTGTCTTTATCCATATAACTATTATTATTAATCCTTATTACTATTATTATTATCGCTATAACTGTTATTATTATCCTTATTCTATTGTTACTATCCGTATTACTCTTGTCTTTATCCTTATAACTATTATTATTATCGCTAATAACTGTTATTATTATTCTTATTACTATTATTATTATCCCTATTGCCCTTGTTCTTTTATCCTTATAACTATTATTATTATCCTTATTACTATTATTATTATCGCTGTAACTGTTATTATTATCCTTAATACTATTATTATTATCGCTATAACTGTTATTATTATTCTTATTACTATTACTATTAACCGTATTCCTCTTGTCTTTATCCTTATAACTATTATTATTATCGCTATAACTGTTATTATTATCCTTATTCTATTGTTACTATCCGTATACTCTTGTCTCTATCCTTATAACTATTATTATTATCGCTAATAACTGTTATTATTATTCTTATTACTATTATTATTATCCCTATTGCCCTTGTCTTTATCCTTATAACTATTATTATTATCCTTATTACTATTATTATTATCGCTGTAACTGTTATTATTATCCTTAATTCTATTATTATTATCGCTATAACTGTTATTATTATTCTTATTACTATTACTATTAACCGTATTCCTCTTGTCTTTATCCTTATAACTATTATTATTATCCCTATTGTTATTATTATTATTATTATCGCTAGAAGTGTTATTTATTATCCTTATTACTATTATTATTATCGCTAGAACTGTTTTTAATATGTTTATTCTATTGTTATTATCGCTATAACTGTTATTATTATCCTTATTACTATTATTATTATCGCTATAACTGTTATTATTATGCTTATTCTATTGTTACTATCTCTATTACTCTTGTCTTTCTCCTTATAACTATTATTATTTTACCTATTATTATTATTATTATCGCTATAACTGTTACTACTATTCTTGTTACTATTATTATTATCCCCATTCCTCTTGTCTTTCTCCTTATAACTATTATTATTATCGCTATAACTGTTATTATTATCCTTAATACTATTATTATTATCGCTATAACTGTTATTATTATCCTTATTCTATTGTTACTATCCGTATTACTCTTGTCTTTATCCTTAATACTATTATTATTATCGCTATAACTGTTATTATTATTCTTGTTACTATTATTATTATCCCTATTCCTCTTGTCTTTCTCCTTATAACTATTATTATTTTCCGTATTATTATTCTTATTATCGCTATAACTGTTATTATTATTCTTGTTACTATTATTATTATCGCTATAACTGTTATATTATTCTTATAACTATTGTTGCTATCCGTATTACTCTTGTCTTTATCCATATAACTATTATTATTAATCCTTATTACTATTATTATTATCGCTATAACTGTTATTATTATCCTTATTCTATTGTTACTATCCGTATTACTCTTGTCTTTATCCTTATAACTATTATTATTATCGCTAATAACTGTTATTATTATTCTTATTACTATTATTATTATCCCTATTGCCCTTGTCTTTATCCTTATAACTATTATTATTATCCTTATTATTATTATTATTATCGCTATAACTGTTACTATTATTCTTGGTTACTATTATTATTATCGCTATAACTGTTATTATTATGTTTATTCTATTGTTATTATCCGTATTACTCTTGCCTTTATCATTATAACTATTATTATTATCGCTATAACTGTTATTATTATGCTTATTCTATTGTTACTATCTCTATTACTCCTGTCTTTATCCTTATAACTATTATTATTATCCTTATGACTATTATTATTATCGCTATAACTGTTATTATTATTCTTGTTACTATTATTACTGTCCGTATTACTCTTGCTTTATCCTTAGTACTATAATTATTATCGCTATAACTGTTATTATTATTCTTGTTACTATTATTATTATCCCTATTCCTCTTGTATTTCTCCTTATAACTATTATTATTATCCTTATTATTATTATTATTATCGCTATAACTGTTACTATTATTCTTGTTACTATTATTATTATCCCTATTCCTCTTGTCTTTCTCCTTATAACTATTATTATTTTCCGTATTATTATTCTTATTATCGCTATAACTGTTATTAATAATTCTTATAACTATTGTTGCTATCCGTATTACTCTTGTCTTTATCCATATAACTATTATTATTAATGCTTATTACTATTATTATTATCGCTATAACTGTTATTATTATCCTTATTCTATTGTTACTATCCGTATTACTCTTGTCTTTATCCTTATAACTATTATTATTATCGCTAATAACTGTTATTATTATTCTTATAACTATTATTATTATCCTTATT
>CAMAOC010000420.1:0-43302 GCA_945859555.1 Megachile ligniseca
TTCTTGTTACTATTATTTCTGTCCGTATTACTCTTGCCTTTATCGTTAATACTGTTATTATTATCGCTATAACTGTTATTATTATTCTTGTTACTATTATTGTTATCCCTATTCCTCTTTTCTTTCTCCTTATAACTATTATTATTATCGCTATAACTGTTATTATTATCCTTAATACTATTATTATTATCGCTATAACTGTTATTATTATTCCTATTCCTATTATTATTATCGCTTTAACTGTTATTATTATTCTTATTACTATTATTATTATCGCTATAACTGCTATTATTATTCTTATTACTATTACTATTATCGCTATAACTGTTAGTATCATGCTTATTCTATTGTTACTATCCCTATTACTCTTGTCTATATCCTTATAACTATTATTATTATCCTTATTACTATTATTATTATCGCTATAACTGTTATTATTATTCATGTTACTATTATTACTGTCCGTATTACTCTTGCCTTTATCCTTAATACTATTATTATTATCCTTATTATTTTTATTATTATCGCTATAACTGTTATTATTATTCTTATTACTACTACTATTATCCCTATTCCTCTTGTCCTTATCCTTATAACTATTATTATTATCCTTATTATTATTATTACTATTATCGCTATAACTGTTATTATTATCCTTATTACTATGATTATTATCGCTATAACTGTTATTATTATGCTTATTCTATTGTTACTATCCCTATTACTCTTGTCTATATCCTTATAAGTATTATTATTATCCTTATTACTATTATTATTATCGCTATAACTGTTATTATTATTCTTGTTACTATTATTACTGTCCGTATTACTCTTGCCTTTATCCTTAATACTATTATTATTATCGCTATAACTGTTATTATTATCCTTATTACTATTATTATTATCGCTATAACTGTTATTATTATTCTTATTACTATTACTATTATCCCTATTCCTCTTGTCTTTATCCTTATAACTATTATTATTATCCTCTTTATTATTATTATTATCGCTATAACTGTTATTATTATCCTTATTACTATTATTATTATCGCTATAACTGTTATTATTATGCTTATTCTATTGTTAATATCCCTATTACTCTTGTCTATATCCTTATAACTATTATTATTATCCTTATTACTATTATTATTATCGCTATAACTGTTATTATTATTCTTGTTACTATTATTGTTATCCCTATTCCTCTTTTCTTTCTCCTTATAACTATTATTATTATCGCTATAACTGTTATTATTATCCTTAATACTATTATTATTATCGCTATAACTGTTATTATTATTCCTATTCCTATTATTATTATCGCTTTAACTGTTATTATTATTCTTATTACTATTATTATTATCGCTATAACTGCTATTATTATTCTTATTACTATTACTATTATCGCTATAACTGTTAGTATCATGCTTATTCTATTGTTACTATCCCTATTACTCTTGTCTATATCCTTATAACTATTATTATTATCCTTATTACTATTATTATTATCGCTATAACTGTTATTATTATTCATGTTACTATTATTACTGTCCGTATTACTCTCTGCCTTTATCCTTAATACTATTATTATTATCCTTATTATTATTATTATTATCGCTATAACTGTTATTATTATTCTTGTTACTATTATTGTTATCCCTATTCCTCTTTTCTTTCTCCTTATAACTATTATTATTATCGCTATAACTGTTATTATTATCCTTAATACTATTATTATTATCGCTATAACTGTTATTATTATTCCTATTACTATTATTATTATCGCTTTAACTGTTATTATTATTCTTATTACTATTATTATTATCGCTATAACTGCTATTATTATTCTTATTACTATTACTATTATCGCTATAACTGTTAGTATCATGCTTATTCTATTGTTACTATCCCTATTACTCTTGTCTATATCCTTATAACTATTATTATTATCCTTATTACTATTATTATTATCGCTATAACTGTTATTATTATTCATGTTACTATTATTACTGTCCGTATTACTAGTGCCTTTATCCTTAATACTATTATTATTATCCTTATTATTATTATTATTATCGCTATAACTGTTATTATTATCCTTATTACTATTATTATTATCGCTATAACTGTTATTATTATTCTTGTTACTATTATTACTGTCCGTATTACTCTTGCCTTTATCCTTAATACTATTATTATTATCGCTATAACTGTTATTATTATCCTTATTACTATTATTATTATCGCTATAACTGTTATTATTATTCTTATTACTATTACTATTATCCCTATTCCTCTTGTCTTTATCCTTATAACTATTATTATTATCCTCTTTATTATTATTATTATCGCTATAACTGTTATTATTATCCTTATTACTATTATTATTATCGCTATAACTGTTATTATTATGCTTATTCTATTGTTAATATCCCTATTACTCTTGTCTATATCCTTATAACTATTATTATTATCCTTATTACTATTATTATTATAGCTATAGCTGTTATTATTATTCATGTTACTATTATTACTGTCCGTATTACTCTTGCCTTTATCCTTAATACTATTATTATTATCCTTATTATTATTATTATTATTATCGCTATAACTGTTATTATTATGCTTATTCTATTGTTACTATCCCTATTACTCTTGTCTATATCCTTATAACTATTATTATTATCCTTATTACTATTATTATTATCGCTATAACTGTTATTATTATTCTTGTTACTATTATTACTGTCCGTATTACTCTTGCCTTTATCCTTAATACTATTATTATTATCGCTATAACTGTTATTATTATCCTTATTACTATTATTATTATCGCTATAACTGTTATTATTATTCTTATTACTATTACTATTATCCCTATTCCTCTTGTCTTTATCCTTATAACTATTATTATTATCCTCTTTATTATATTATTATCGCTATAACTGTTATTATTATCCTTATTACTATTATTATTATCGCTATAACTGTTATTATTATGCTTATTCTATTGTTAATATCCCTATTACTCTTGTCTATATCCTTATAACTATTATTATTATCCTTATTACTATTATTATTATAGCTATAGCTGTTATTATTATTCATGTTACTATTATTACTGTCCGTATTACTCTTGCCTTTATCCTTAATACTATTATTATTATCCTTATTATTATTATTATTATTATCGCTATAACTGTTATTATTATGCTTATTCTATTGTTACTATCCCTATTACTCTTGTCTATATCCTTATAACTATTATTATTATCCTTATTACTATTATTATTATCGCTATAACTGTTATTATTATTCATGTTACTATTATTACTGTCCGTATTACTCTTGCCTTTATCCTTAATACTATTATTATTATCGCTATAACTGTTATTATTATTCTTGTTACTATTATTATTATCCCTATTCCTCTTGTCTTTCTCCTTATAACTATTATTACTATCGCTATAACTGTTATTATTATCCTTAATACTATTATTATTATCGCTGTAACTCTTATTATTATTCTTATTACTATTATTATTATCGCTTTAACTGTTATTATTATTCTTATTACTATTATTATTATCGCTATAACTGTTATTATTATGCTTATTCTATTGTTACTATCCCTATTATCTCGTCTATATCCTTATAACTATTATTATTATCCTTATTACTATTATTATTATCGCTATAACTGTTATTATTATTCTTATTACTATTACTATTATCCCCATTCCCCTTGTCTTTATCCTTATAACTATTATTATTATCCTTATTATTATTATTATTATCGCTATAACTGTTATTATTATCCTTATTACTATTATTATTATCGCTATAACTGTTATTATTATGCTTATTCTATTGTTACTATCCCTATTACTCTTGTCTATATCCTTATAACTATTATTATTATCCTTATTACTATTATTATTATCGCTATAACTGTTATTATTATTCTTGTTACTATTATTACTGTCCGTATTACTCTTGCCTTTATCCTTAATACTATTATTATTATCGCTATAACTGTTATTATTATTCTTGTTACTATTAATGTTATCCCTATTCCTCTTTTCTTTCTCCTTATAACTATTATTATTATAGCTGTAACTGTTATTATTATCCTTAATACTATTATTATTATCGCTATAACTGTTATTATTATTCCTATTACTATTATTATTATCGCTTTAACTGTTATTATTATTCTTATTACTATTATTATTATCGCTATAACTGCTATTATTATTCTTATTACTATTACTATTATCGCTATAACTGTTAGTATCATGCTTATTCTATTGTTACTATCCCTATTACTCTTGTCTATATCCTTATAACTATTATTATTATCCTTATTACTATTATTATTATCGCTATAACTGTTATTATTATTCATGTTACTATTATTACTGTCCGTATTACTCTTGCCTTTATCCTTAATACTATTATTATTATCCTTATTATTATTATTATTATCGCTATAACTGTTATTATTATCCTTATTACTATTATTATTATCGCTATAACTGTTATTATTATTCTTGTTACTATTATTTCTGTCCGTATTACTCTTGCCTTTATCGTTAATACTGTTATTATTATCGCTATAACTGTTATTATTATTCTTGTTACTATTATTGTTATCCCTATTCCTCTTTTCTTTCTCCTTATAACTATTATTATTATCGCTATAACTGTTATTATTATCCTTAATACTATTATTATTATCGCTATAACTGTTATTATTATTCCTATTCCTATTATTATTATCGCTTTAACTGTTATTATTATTCTTATTACTATTATTATTATCGCTATAACTGCTATTATTATTCTTATTACTATTACTATTATCGCTATAACTGTTAGTATCATGCTTATTCTATTGTTACTATCCCTATTACTCTTGTCTATATCCTTATAACTATTATTATTATCCTTATTACTATTATTATTATCGCTATAACTGTTATTATTATTCATGTTACTATTATTACTGTCCGTATTACTCTTGCCTTTATCCTTAATACTATTATTATTATCCTTATTATTTTTATTATTATCGCTATAACTGTTATTATTATTCTTATTACTACTACTATTATCCCTATTCCTCTTGTCCTTATCCTTATAACTATTATTATTATCCTTATTATTATTATTACTATTATCGCTATAACTGTTATTATTATCCTTATTACTATGATTATTATCGCTATAACTGTTATTATTATGCTTATTCTATTGTTACTATCCCTATTACTCTTGTCTATATCCTTATAAGTATTATTATTATCCTTATTACTATTATTATTATCGCTATAACTGTTATTATTATTCTTGTTACTATTATTACTGTCCGTATTACTCTTGCCTTTATCCTTAATACTATTATTATTATCGCTATAACTGTTATTATTATCCTTATTACTATTATTATTATCGCTATAACTGTTATTATTATTCTTATTACTATTACTATTATCCCTATTCCTCTTGTCTTTATCCTTATAACTATTATTATTATCCTCTTTATTATTATTATTATCGCTATAACTGTTATTATTATCCTTATTACTATTATTATTATCGCTATAACTGTTATTATTATGCTTATTCTATTGTTAATATCCCTATTACTCTTGTCTATATCCTTATAACTATTATTATTATCCTTATTACTATTATTATTATCGCTATAACTATTATTATTATTCTTGTTACTATTATTGTTATCCCTATTCCTCTTTTCTTTCTCCTTATAACTATTATTATTATCGCTATAACTGTTATTATTATCCTTAATACTATTATTATTATCGCTATAACTGTTATTATTATTCCTATTCCTATTATTATTATCGCTTTAACTGTTATTATTATTCTTATTACTATTATTATTATCGCTATAACTGCTATTATTATTCTTGTTACTATTACTATTATCGCTATAACTGTTAGTATCATGCTTATTCTATTGTTACTATCCCTATTACTCTTGTCTATATCCTTATAACTATTATTATTGTCCTTATTACTATTATTATTATCGCTATAACTGTTATTATTATTCATGTTACTATTATTACTGTCCGTATTACTCTCTGCCTTTATCCTTAATACTATTATTATTATCCTTATTATTATTATTATTATCGCTATAACTGTTATTATTATTCTTGTTACTATTATTGTTATCCCTATTCCTCTTTTCTTTCTCCTTATAACTATTATTATTATCGCTATAACTGTTATTATTATCCTTAATACTATTATTATTATCGCTATAACTGTTATTATTATTCCTATTACTATTATTATTATCGCTTTAACTGTTATTATTATTCTTATTACTATTATTATTATCGCTATAACTGCTATTATTATTCTTATTACTATTACTATTATCGCTATAACTGTTAGTATCATGCTTATTCTATTGTTACTATCCCTATTACTCTTGTCTATATCCTTATAACTATTATTATTATCCTTATTACTATTATTATTATCGCTATAACTGTTATTATTATTCATGTTACTATTATTACTGTCCGTATTACTAGTGCCTTTATCCTTAATACTATTATTATTATCCTTATTATTATTATTATTATCGCTATAACTGTTATTATTATCCTTATTACTATTATTATTATCGCTATAACTGTTATTATTATTCTTGTTACTATTATTACTGTCCGTATTACTCTTGCCTTTATCCTTAATACTATTATTATTATCGCTATAACTGTTATTATTATCCTTATTACTATTATTATTATCGCTATAACTGTTATTATTATTCTTATTACTATTACTATTATCCCTATTCCTCTTGTCTTTATCCTTATAACTATTATTATTATCCTCTTTATTATTATTATTATCGCTATAACTGTTATTATTATCCTTATTACTATTATTATTATCGCTATAACTGTTATTATTATGCTTATTCTATTGTTAATATCCCTATTACTCTTGTCTATATCCTTATAACTATTATTATTATCCTTATTACTATTATTATTATAGCTATAGCTGTTATTATTATTCATGTTACTATTATTACTGTCCGTATTACTCTTGCCTTTATCCTTAATACTATTATTATTATCCTTATTATTATTATTATTATTATCGCTATAACTGTTATTATTATGCTTATTCTATTGTTACTATCCCTATTACTCTTGTCTATATCCTTATAACTATTATTATTATCCTTATTACTATTATTATTATCGCTATAACTGTTATTATTATTCATGTTACTATTATTACTGTCCGTATTACTCTTGCCTTTATCCTTAATACTATTATTATTATCGCTATAACTGTTATTATTATTCTTGTTACTATTATTATTATCCCTATTCCTCTTGTCTTTCTCCTTATAACTATTATTACTATCGCTATAACTGTTATTATTATCCTTAATACTATTATTATTATCGCTGTAACTCTTATTATTATTCTTATTACTATTATTATTATCGCTTTAACTGTTATTATTATTCTTATTACTATTATTATTATCGCTATAACTGTTATTATTATGCTTATTCTATTGTTACTATCCCTATTATCTCGTCTATATCCTTATAACTATTATTATTATCCTTATTACTATTATTATTATCGCTATAACTGTTATTATTATTCTTATTACTATTACTATTATCCCCATTCCCCTTGTCTTTATCCTTATAACTATTATTATTATCCTTATTATTATTATTATTATCGCTATAACTGTTATTATTATCCTTATTACTATTATTATTATCGCTATAACTGTTATTATTATGCTTATTCTATTGTTACTATCCCTATTACTCTTGTCTATATCCTTATAACTATTATTATTATCCTTATTACTATTATTATTATCGCTATAACTGTTATTATTATTCTTGTTACTATTATTACTGTCCGTATTACTCTTGCCTTTATCCTTAATACTATTATTATTATCGCTATAACTGTTATTATTATTCTTGTTACTATTAATGTTATCCCTATTCCTCTTTTCTTTCTCCTTATAACTATTATTATTATAGCTGTAACTGTTATTATTATCCTTAATACTATTATTATTATCGCTATAACTGTTATTATTATTCCTATTACTATTATTATTATCGCTTTAACTGTTATTATTATTCTTATTACTATTATTATTATCGCTATAACTGCTATTATTATTCTTATTACTATTACTATTATCGCTATAACTGTTAGTATCATGCTTATTCTATTGTTACTATCCCTATTACTCTTGTCTATATCCTTATAACTATTATTATTATCCTTATTACTATTATTATTATCGCTATAACTGTTATTATTATTCATGTTACTATTATTACTGTCCGTATTACTCTTGCCTTTATCCTTAATACTATTATTATTATCCTTATTATTATTATTATTATCGCTATAACTGTTATTATTATCCTTATTACTATTATTATTATCGCTATAACTGTTATTATTATTCTTGTTACTATTATTTCTGTCCGTATTACTCTTGCCTTTATCGTTAATACTGTTATTATTATCGCTATAACTGTTATTATTATTCTTGTTACTATTATTGTTATCCCTATTCCTCTTTTCTTTCTCCTTATAACTATTATTATTATCGCTATAACTGTTATTATTATCCTTAATACTATTATTATTATCGCTATAACTGTTATTATTATTCCTATTCCTATTATTATTATCGCTTTAACTGTTATTATTATTCTTATTACTATTATTATTATCGCTATAACTGCTATTATTATTCTTATTACTATTACTATTATCGCTATAACTGTTAGTATCATGCTTATTCTATTGTTACTATCCCTATTACTCTTGTCTATATCCTTATAACTATTATTATTATCCTTATTACTATTATTATTATCGCTATAACTGTTATTATTATTCATGTTACTATTATTACTGTCCGTATTACTCTTGCCTTTATCCTTAATACTATTATTATTATCCTTATTATTTTTATTATTATCGCTATAACTGTTATTATTATTCTTATTACTACTACTATTATCCCTATTCCTCTTGTCCTTATCCTTATAACTATTATTATTATCCTTATTATTATTATTACTATTATCGCTATAACTGTTATTATTATCCTTATTACTATGATTATTATCGCTATAACTGTTATTATTATGCTTATTCTATTGTTACTATCCCTATTACTCTTGTCTATATCCTTATAAGTATTATTATTATCCTTATTACTATTATTATTATCGCTATAACTGTTATTATTATTCTTGTTACTATTATTACTGTCCGTATTACTCTTGCCTTTATCCTTAATACTATTATTATTATCGCTATAACTGTTATTATTATCCTTATTACTATTATTATTATCGCTATAACTGTTATTATTATTCTTATTACTATTACTATTATCCCTATTCCTCTTGTCTTTATCCTTATAACTATTATTATTATCCTCTTTATTATTATTATTATCGCTATAACTGTTATTATTATCCTTATTACTATTATTATTATCGCTATAACTGTTATTATTATGCTTATTCTATTGTTAATATCCCTATTACTCTTGTCTATATCCTTATAACTATTATTATTATCCTTATTACTATTATTATTATCGCTATAACTGTTATTATTATTCTTGTTACTATTATTGTTATCCCTATTCCTCTTTTCTTTCTCCTTATAACTATTATTATTATCGCTATAACTGTTATTATTATCCTTAATACTATTATTATTATCGCTATAACTGTTATTATTATTCCTATTCCTATTATTATTATCGCTTTAACTGTTATTATTATTCTTATTACTATTATTATTATCGCTATAACTGCTATTATTATTCTTATTACTATTACTATTATCGCTATAACTGTTAGTATCATGCTTATTCTATTGTTACTATCCCTATTACTCTTGTCTATATCCTTATAACTATTATTATTATCCTTATTACTATTATTATTATCGCTATAACTGTTATTATTATTCATGTTACTATTATTACTGTCCGTATTACTCTCTGCCTTTATCCTTAATACTATTATTATTATCCTTATTATTATTATTATTATCGCTATAACTGTTATTATTATTCTTGTTACTATTATTGTTATCCCTATTCCTCTTTTCTTTCTCCTTATAACTATTATTATTATCGCTATAACTGTTATTATTATCCTTAATACTATTATTATTATCGCTATAACTGTTATTATTATTCCTATTACTATTATTATTATCGCTTTAACTGTTATTATTATTCTTATTACTATTATTATTATCGCTATAACTGCTATTATTATTCTTATTACTATTACTATTATCGCTATAACTGTTAGTATCATGCTTATTCTATTGTTACTATCCCTATTACTCTTGTCTATATCCTTATAACTATTATTATTATCCTTATTACTATTATTATTATCGCTATAACTGTTATTATTATTCATGTTACTATTATTACTGTCCGTATTACTAGTGCCTTTATCCTTAATACTATTATTATTATCCTTATTATTATTATTATTATCGCTATAACTGTTATTATTATCCTTATTACTATTATTATTATCGCTATAACTGTTATTATTATTCTTGTTACTATTATTACTGTCCGTATTACTCTTGCCTTTATCCTTAATACTATTATTATTATCGCTATAACTGTTATTATTATCCTTATTACTATTATTATTATCGCTATAACTGTTATTATTATTCTTATTACTATTACTATTATCCCTATTCCTCTTGTCTTTATCCTTATAACTATTATTATTATCCTCTTTATTATTATTATTATCGCTATAACTGTTATTATTATCCTTATTACTATTATTATTATCGCTATAACTGTTATTATTATGCTTATTCTATTGTTAATATCCCTATTACTCTTGTCTATATCCTTATAACTATTATTATTATCCTTATTACTATTATTATTATAGCTATAGCTGTTATTATTATTCATGTTACTATTATTACTGTCCGTATTACTCTTGCCTTTATCCTTAATACTATTATTATTATCCTTATTATTATTATTATTATTATCGCTATAACTGTTATTATTATGCTTATTCTATTGTTACTATCCCTATTACTCTTGTCTATATCCTTATAACTATTATTATTATCCTTATTACTATTATTATTATCGCTATAACTGTTATTATTATTCTTGTTACTATTATTACTGTCCGTATTACTCTTGCCTTTATCCTTAATACTATTATTATTATCGCTATAACTGTTATTATTATCCTTATTACTATTATTATTATCGCTATAACTGTTATTATTATTCTTATTACTATTACTATTATCCCTATTCCTCTTGTCTTTATCCTTATAACTATTATTATTATCCTCTTTATTATTATTATTATCGCTATAACTGTTATTATTATCCTTATTACTATTATTATTATCGCTATAACTGTTATTATTATGCTTATTCTATTGTTAATATCCCTATTACTCTTGTCTATATCCTTATAACTATTATTATTATCCTTATTACTATTATTATTATAGCTATAGCTGTTATTATTATTCATGTTACTATTATTACTGTCCGTATTACTCTTGCCTTTATCCTTAATACTATTATTATTATCCTTATTATTATTATTATTATTATCGCTATAACTGTTATTATTATGCTTATTCTATTGTTACTATCCCTATTACTCTTGTCTATATCCTTATAACTATTATTATTATCCTTATTACTATTATTATTATCGCTATAACTGTTATTATTATTCATGTTACTATTATTACTGTCCGTATTACTCTTGCCTTTATCCTTAATACTATTATTATTATCGCTATAACTGTTATTATTATTCTTGTTACTATTATTATTATCCCTATTCCTCTTGTCTTTCTCCTTATAACTATTATTACTATCGCTATAACTGTTATTATTATCCTTAATACTATTATTATTATCGCTGTAACTGTTATTATTATTCTTATTACTATTATTATTATCGCTTTAACTGTTATTATTATTCTTATTACTATTATTATTATCGCTATAACTGGTATTATTATTCTTATTACTATTACTATTATCCCTATTCCTCTTGTCTTTATCCTTATAACTATTATTATTATCCTTATTATTATTATTATTATTATCGCTATAACTGTTATTATCATCCTTATTACTATTATTATTATCGCTATAACTGTTACTATTATGCTTATTCTATTGTTACTATCCCTATTACTCTTGTCTATATCCTTATAACTATTATTATTATCCTTATTACTATTATTATTATCGCTATAGCTGTTGTTATTATCCTTATTACTATTATTATTATCGCTATAACTGTTATTATTATGCTTATTCTATTGTTAATATCCCTATTACTCTTGTCTATATCCTTATAACTATTATTATTGTCCTTATTACTATTATTATTATAGCTATAGCTGTTATTATTATTCATGTTACTATTATTACTGTCCGTATTACTCTTGCCTTTATCCTTAATACTATTATTATTATCCTTATTATTATTATTATTATCGCTATAACTGTTATTATTATGCTTATTCTATTGTTACTATCCCTATTACTCTTGTCTATATCCTTATAACTATTATTATTATCCTTATTACTATTATTATTATCGCTATAACTGTTATTATTATTCATGTTACTATTATTACTGTCCGTATTACTCTTGCCTTTATCCTTAATACTATTATTATTATCGCTATAACTGTTATTATTATTCTTGTTACTATTATTATTATCCCTATTCCTCTTGTCTTTCTCCTTATAACTATTATTATTATCGCTATAACTGTTATTATTATCCTTAATACTATTATTATTATCGCTGTAACTGTTATTATTATTCTTATTACTATTATTATTATCGCTTTAACTGTTATTATTATTCTTATTACTATTATTATTATCGCTATAACTGGTATTATTATTCTTATTACTATTACTATTATCCCTATTCCTCTTGTCTTTATCCTTATAACTATTATTATTATCCTTATTATTATTATTATTATTATCGCTATAACTGTTATTATCATCCTTATTACTATTATTATTATCGCTATAACTGTTACTATTATGCTTATTCTATTGTTACTATCCCTATTACTCTTGTCTATATCCTTATAACTATTATTATTATCCTTATTACTATTATTATTATCGCTATAACTGTTGTTATTATTCTTGTGACTATTATTACTGTCCGTATTACTCTTGCCTTTATCCTTAATACTATTATTATTCTTGTTACTATTATTATTATCCCTATTCCTCTTGTCTTTCTCCCTATAACTATTATTATTATCGCTATAACTATTATTATTATCCTTATTATTATTATTATTATCGCTATAACTGTTATTATTATGCTTATTCTATTGTTACTATCCCTATTATCTCGTCTATATCCTTATAACTATTATTATTATCCTTATTACTATTATTATTATCGCTATAACTGTTATTATTATTCTTATTACTATTACTATTATCCCCATTCCCCTTGTCTTTATCCTTATAACTATTATTATTATCCTTATTATTATTATTATTATCGCTATAACTGTTATTATTATCCTTATTACTATTATTATTATCGCTATAACTGTTATTATTATGCTTATTCTATTGTTACTATCCCTATTACTCTTGTCTATATCCTTATAACTATTATTATTATCCTTATTACTATTATTATTATCGCTATAACTGTTATTATTATTCTTCTTACTATTATTACTGTCCGTATTACTCTTGCCTTTATCCTTAATACTATTATTATTATCGCTATAACTGTTATTATTATCCTTATTACTATTATTATTATCGCTATAACTGTTATTATTATTCTTATTACTATTACTATTATCCCTATTCCTCTTGTCTTTATCCTTATAACTATTATTATTATCCTCTTTATTATTATTATTATCGCTATAACTGTTATTATTATCCTTATTACTATTATTATTATCGCTATAACTGTTATTATTATGCTTATTCTATTGTTAATATCCCTATTACTCTTGTCTATATCCTTATAACTATTATTATTATCCTTATTACTATTATTATTATAGCTATAGCTGTTATTATTATTCATGTTACTATTATTACTGTCCGTATTACTCTTGCCTTTATCCTTAATACTATTATTATTATCCTTATTATTATTATTATTATTATCGCTATAACTGTTATTATTATGCTTATTCTATTGTTACTATCCCTATTACTCTTGTCTATATCCTTATAACTATTATTATTATCCTTATTACTATTATTATTATCGCTATAACTGTTATTATTATTCTTGTTACTATTATTACTGTCCGTATTACTCTTGCCTTTATCCTTAATACTATTATTATTATCGCTATAACTGTTATTATTATCCTTATTACTATTATTATTATCGCTATAACTGTTATTATTATTCTTATTACTATTACTATTATCCCTATTCCTCTTGTCTTTATCCTTATAACTATTATTATTATCCTCTTTATTATTATTATTATCGCTATAACTGTTATTATTATCCTTATTACTATTATTATTATCGCTATAACTGTTATTATTATGCTTATTCTATTGTTAATATCCCTATTACTCTTGTCTATATCCTTATAACTATTATTATTATCCTTATTACTATTATTATTATAGCTATAGCTGTTATTATTATTCATGTTACTATTATTACTGTCCGTATTACTCTTGCCTTTATCCTTAATACTATTATTATTATCCTTATTATTATTATTATTATTATCGCTATAACTGTTATTATTATGCTTATTCTATTGTTACTATCCCTATTACTCTTGTCTATATCCTTATAACTATTATTATTATCCTTATTACTATTATTATTATCGCTATAACTGTTATTATTATTCATGTTACTATTATTACTGTCCGTATTACTCTTGCCTTTATCCTTAATACTATTATTATTATCGCTATAACTGTTATTATTATTCTTGTTACTATTATTATTATCCCTATTCCTCTTGTCTTTCTCCTTATAACTATTATTACTATCGCTATAACTGTTATTATTATCCTTAATACTATTATTATTATCGCTGTAACTGTTATTATTATTCTTATTACTATTATTATTATCGCTTTAACTGTTATTATTATTCTTATTACTATTATTATTATCGCTATAACTGGTATTATTATTCTTATTACTATTACTATTATCCCTATTCCTCTTGTCTTTATCCTTATAACTATTATTATTATCCTTATTATTATTATTATTATTATCGCTATAACTGTTATTATCATCCTTATTACTATTATTATTATCGCTATAACTGTTACTATTATGCTTATTCTATTGTTACTATCCCTATTACTCTTGTCTATATCCTTATAACTATTATTATTATCCTTATTACTATTATTATTATCGCTATAGCTGTTGTTATTATCCTTATTACTATTATTATTATCGCTATAACTGTTATTATTATGCTTATTCTATTGTTAATATCCCTATTACTCTTGTCTATATCCTTATAACTATTATTATTGTCCTTATTACTATTATTATTATAGCTATAGCTGTTATTATTATTCATGTTACTATTATTACTGTCCGTATTACTCTTGCCTTTATCCTTAATACTATTATTATTATCCTTATTATTATTATTATTATCGCTATAACTGTTATTATTATGCTTATTCTATTGTTACTATCCCTATTACTCTTGTCTATATCCTTATAACTATTATTATTATCCTTATTACTATTATTATTATCGCTATAACTGTTATTATTATTCATGTTACTATTATTACTGTCCGTATTACTCTTGCCTTTATCCTTAATACTATTATTATTATCGCTATAACTGTTATTATTATTCTTGTTACTATTATTATTATCCCTATTCCTCTTGTCTTTCTCCTTATAACTATTATTATTATCGCTATAACTGTTATTATTATCCTTAATACTATTATTATTATCGCTGTAACTGTTATTATTATTCTTATTACTATTATTATTATCGCTTTAACTGTTGTTATTATTCTTATTACTATTATTATTATCGCTATAACTGGTATTATTATTCTTATTACTATTACTATTATCCCTATTCCTCTTGTCTTTATCCTTATAACTATTATTATTATCCTTATTATTATTATTATTATTATCGCTATAACTGTTATTATCATCCTTATTACTATTATTATTATCGCTATAACTGTTACTATTATGCTTATTCTATTGTTACTATCCCTATTACTCTTGTCTATATCCTTATAACTATTATTATTATCCTTATTACTATTATTATTATCGCTATAACTGTTGTTATTATTCTTGTGACTATTATTACTGTCCGTATTACTCTTGCCTTTATCCTTAATACTATTATTATTCTTGTTACTATTATTATTATCCCTATTCCTCTTGTCTTTCTCCCTATAACTATTATTATTATCGCTATAACTATTATTATTATCCTTATTATTATTATTATTATCGCTATAACTGTTATTATTATGCTTATTCTATTGTTACTATCCCTATTATCTCGTCTATATCCTTATAACTATTATTATTATCCTTATTACTATTATTATTATCGCTATAACTGTTATTATTATTCTTATTACTATTACTATTATCCCCATTCCCCTTGTCTTTATCCTTATAACTATTATTATTATCCTTATTATTATTATTATTATCGCTATAACTGTTATTATTATCCTTATTACTATTATTATTATCGCTATAACTGTTATTATTATGCTTATTCTATTGTTACTATCCCTATTACTCTTGTCTATATCCTTATAACTATTATTATTATCCTTATTACTATTATTATTATCGCTATAACTGTTATTATTATTCTTGTTACTATTATTACTGTCCGTATTACTCTTGCCTTTATCCTTAATACTATTATTATTATCGCTATAACTGTTATTATTATCCTTATTACTATTATTATTATCGCTATAACTGTTATTATTATTCTTATTACTATTACTATTATCCCTATTCCTCTTGTCTTTATCCTTATAACTATTATTATTATCCTCTTTATTATTATTATTATCGCTATAACTGTTATTATTATCCTTATTACTATTATTATTATCGCTATAACTGTTATTATTATGCTTATTCTATTGTTAATATCCCTATTACTCTTGTCTATATCCTTATAACTATTATTATTATCCTTATTACTATTATTATTATCGCTATAGCTGTTATTATTATTCATGTTACTATTATTACTGTCCGTATTACTCTTGCCTTTATCCTTAATACTATTATTATTATCCTTATTATTATTATTATTATCGCTATAACTGTTATTATTATGCTTATTCTATTGTTACTATCCCTATTACTCTTGTCTATATCCTTATAACTATTATTATTATCCTTATTACTATTATTATTATCGCTATAACTGTTATTATTATTCATGTTACTATTATTACTGTCCGTATTACTCTTGCCTTTATCCTTAATACTATTATTATTATCGCTATAACTGTTATTATTATTCTTGTTACTATTATTATTATCCCTATTCCTCTTGTCTTTCTCCTTATAACTATTATTATTATCGCTATAACTGTTATTATTATCCTTAATACTATTATTATTATCGCTGTAACTGTTATTATTATTCTTATTACTATTATTATTATCGCTTTAACTGTTGTTATTATTCTTATTACTATTATTATTATCGCTATAACTGGTATTATTATTCTTATTACTATTACTATTATCCCTATTCCTCTTGTCTTTATCCTTATAACTATTATTATTATCCTTATTATTATTATTATTATTATCGCTATAAACTGTTATTATCATCCTTATTACTATTATTATTATCGCTATAACTGTTACTATTATGCTTATTCTATTGTTACTATCCCTATTACTCTTGTCTATATCCTTATAACTATTATTATTATCCTTATTACTATTATTATTATCGCTATAACTGTTGTTATTATTCTTGTGACTATTATTACTGTCCGTATTACTCTTGCCTTTATCCTTAATACTATTATTATTCTTGTTACTATTATTATTATCCCTATTCCTCTTGTCTTTCTCCCTATAACTATTATTATTATCGCTATAACTATTATTATTATCCTTATTATTATTATTATTATCGCTATAACTGTTATTATTATGCTTATTCTATTGTTACTATCCCTATTATCTCGTCTATATCCTTATAACTATTATTATTATCCTTATTACTATTATTATTATCGCTATAACTGTTATTATTATTCCTATTACTATTATTATTATCGCTTATAACTGTTATTATTATTCTTATTACTATTATTATTATCGCTATAACTGCTATTATTATTCTTATTACTATTACTATTATCGCTATAACTGTTAGTATCATGCTTATTCTATTGTTACTATCCCTATTACTCTTGTCTATATCCTTATAACTATTATTATTATCCTTATTACTATTATTATTATCGCTATAACTGTTATTATTATTCATGTTACTATTATTACTGTCCGTATTACTCTTGCCTTTATCCTTAATACTATTATTATTATCCTTATTATTATTATTATTATCGCTATAACTGTTATTATTATCCTTATTACTATTATTATTATCGCTATAACTGTTATTATTATGCTTATTCTATTGTTACTGTCCCTATTACTCTTGTCTATATCCTTATAACTATTATTATTATCCTTATTACTATTATTATTATCGCTATAACTGTTATTATTATTCATGTTACTATTATTACTGTCCGTATTACTCTTGCCTTTATCCTTAATACTATTATTATTATCGCTATAACTGTTATTATTATTCTTGTTACTATTATTATTATCCCTATTCCTCTTGTCTTTCTCCTTATAACTATTATTATTATCGCTATAACTGTTATTATTATCCTTAATGCCATTCTTATTATCGCTGTAACTGTTATTATTATTCTTATTACTATTATTATTATCGCTTTAACTGTTATTATTATTCTTATTACTATTATTATTATCGCTATAACTGTTATTATTATTCTTATTACTATTACTATTATCCCTATTCCTCTTGTCTTTATCCTTATAACTATTATTATTATCCTTATTATTATTATTATTATTATCGCTATAACTGTTATTATCATCCTTATTACTATTATTATTATCGCTATAACTGTTATTATTATGCTTATTCTATTGTTACTATCCCTATTACTCTTGTCTATATCCTTATAACTATTATTATTATCCTTATTACTATTATTATTATCGCTATAACTGCTATTATTATTCTTATTACTATTACTATTATCGCTATAACTGTTAGTATCATGCTTATTCTATTGTTACTATCCCTATTACTCTTGTCTATATCCTTATAACTATTATTATTATCCTTATTACTATTATTATTATCGCTATAACTGTTATTATTATTCATGTTACTATTATTACTGTCCGTATTACTCTTGCCTTTATCCTTAATACTATTATTATTATCCTTATTACTATTATTATTATCGCTATAACTGTTATTATTATTCTTATTACTATTACTATTATCCCTATTCCTCTTGTCTTTATCCTTATAACTATTATTATTATCCTTATAATTATTATTATTATCGCTAATAACTGTTATTATTATTCTTATTACTATTATTATTATAACTATTATTATTATCCTTATTACTATTATTATTATCGCTATAACTGTTATTATTATTCTTGTTACTATTATTACTGTCCGTATTACTCTTGCCTTTATCCTTAATACTAATATTATTACCGCTATAACTGTTATTATTATCCTTATTATTATTATTATCGCTATAACTGTTACTATTATTCTTGTTACTATTATTATTACCCTATTCCTCTTGTCTTTCTCCTTATAACTATTATTATTATCCTTATTATTATTATTATTATTATCGCTATAACTGTTGTTATTATTCTTGTTACTATTATTATTATCCCTATTCCTCTTGTCTTTCTCCTTATAACTATTATTATTATCCTTATTATTATTATTATTATCGCTATAACTGTTATTATTATGTTTATTCTATTGTTACTATCCGTATTACTCTTGCCTTTATCATTATAACTATTATTATTATCCTTATTACTATTATTATTATCGCTATAACTGTTATTATTATTCTTGTTCCTATTATTACTGTCCGTATTACTCTTGCCTTTATCCTTAATACTATTATTATTATCGCTGTAACTGTTATTATTATCCTTATTATTATTATTATTATTATTATTGCTATAACTGTTATTATTATTCTTGTTACTATTATTATTATCCCTATTCCTCTTGTCTTTCTCCTTATAACTATTATTATTATCGCTATAACTGTTATTATTATCCTTATTCTATTGTTACTATCCGTATTACTCTTGTCGTTATCCTTATAACTATTATTATTATCGCTAATAACTGTTATTATTATTCATGTTACTATTATTACTGTCCGTATTACTAGTGCCTTTATCCTTAATACTATTATTATTATCCTTATTATTATTATTATTATCGCTATAACTGTTATTATTATCCTTATTACTATTATTATTATCGCTATAACTGTTATTATTATCTTATTACTATTACTATTATCCCTATTCCTCTTGTCTTTATCCTTATAACTATTATTATTATCCTTATAATTATTATTATTATCGCTAATAACTGTTATTATTATTCTTATTACTATTATTATTATAACTATTATTATTATCCTTATTACTATTATTATTATCGCTATAACTGTTATTATTATTCTTGTTACTATTATTACTGTCCGTATTACTCTTGCCTTTATCCTTAATACTAATATTATTACCGCTATAACTGTTATTATTATCCTTATTATTATTATTATCGCTATAACTGTTACTATTATTCTTGTTACTATTATTATTATTATCCCTATTCCTCTTGTCTTTCTCCTTATAACTATTATTATTATCCTTATTATTATTATTATTATTATCGCTATAACTGTTGTTATTATTCTTGTTACTATTATTATTATCCCTATTCCTCTTGTCTTTCTCCTTATAACTATTATTATTATCCTTATTATTATTATTATTATCGCTATAACTGTTATTATTATGTTTATTCTATTGTTACTATCCGTATTACTCTTGCCTTTATCATTATAACTATTATTATTATCCTTATTACTATTATTATTATCGCTATAACTGTTATTATTATTCTTGTTCCTATTATTACTGTCCGTATTTCTCTTGCCTTTATCCTTAATACTATTATTATTATCGCTGTAACTGTTATTATTATCCTTATTATTATTATTATTATTATTATTGCTCTAACTGTTATTATTATTCTTGTTACTATTATTATTATCCTTATTCCTCTTGTCTTTCTCCTTATAACTATTATTATTATCGCTATAACTGTTATTATTATCCTTATTCTATTGTTACTATCCGTATTACTCTTGTCGTTATCCTTATAACTATTATTATTATCGCTAATAACTGTTATTATTATTCATGTTACTATTATTACTGTCCGTATTACTAGTGCCTTTATCCTTAATACTATTATTATTATCCTTATTATTATTATTATTATCGCTATAACTGTTATTATTATCCTTATTACTATTATTATTATCGCTATAACTGTTATTATTATTCTTGTTACTATTATTACTGTCAGTATTACTCTTGCCTTTATCCTTAATACTATTATTATTCTTGTTACTATTATTATTATCCCTATTCCTCTTGTCTTTCTCCTTATAACTATTATTATTATCGCTATAACTATTATTATTATCCTTATTATTATTATTATTATTATCGCTATAACTGTTATTATTATGCTTATTCTATTGTTACTATCCCTATTATCTCGTCTATATCCTTATAACTATTATTATTATCCTTATTACTATTATTATTATCGCTATAACTGTTATTATTATTCTTATTACTATTACTATTATCCCCATTCCCCTTGACTTTATCCTTATAACTATTATTATTATCCTTATTATTATTATTATTATCGCTATAACTGTTATTATTATCCTTATTACTATTATTATTATCGCTATAACTGTTATTATTATGCTTATTCTATTGTTACTATCCCTATTACTCTTGTCTATATCCTTATAACTATTATTATTATCCTTATTACTACTATTATTATCGCTATAACTGTTATTATTATTCTTGTTACTATTATTACTGTCCGTATTACTCTTGCCTTCATCCTTAATACTATTATTATTATCCTTATTATTATTATTATTATTATTATTATCGCTATAACTGTTATTATTATCCTTATTACTATTATTATTATCGCTATAACTGTTATTATTCTTATTGGTATTACTATTATCCGTATTCCTCTTGTCTTTATCCTTATAACTATTATTATTATCCTTATTATTATTATTATTATTATCCTTATTACTATTATTATTATCGCTATAACTGTTATTATTATCCTTAATACTATTATTATTATCGCTATAACTGTTATTATTATTCTTATTACTATTACTATTATCCCTATTCCTCTTGTCTTTATCCTTATAACTATTATTATTATCCTTATAATTATTATTATTATCGCTAATAACTGTTATTATTATTCTTATTACTATTATTATTATAACTATTATTATTATCCTTATTACTATTATTATTATCGCTATAACTGTTATTATTATTCTTGTTACTATTATTACTGTCCGTATTACTCTTGCCTTTATCCTTAATACTAATATTATTACCGCTATAACTGTTATTATTATCCTTATTATTATTATTATCGCTATAACTGTTATTATTATTCTTGTTACTATTATTATTATCCCTATTCCTCTTGTCTTTCTCCTTATAACTATTATTATTATCCTTATTATTATTATTATTAGTATCGCTATAACTGTTGTTATTATTCTTGTTACTATTATTATTATCCCTATTCCTCTTGTCTTTCTCCTTATAACTATTATTATTATCCTTATTATTATTATTATTATCGCTATAACTGTTATTATTATGTTTATTCTATTGTTACTATCCGTATTACTCTTGCCTTTATCATTATAACTATTATTATTATCCTTATTACTATTATTATTATCGCTATAACTGTTATTATTATTCTTGTTCCTATTATTACTGTCCGTATTACTCTTGCCTTTATCCTTAATACTATTATTATTATCGCTATAACTGTTATTATTATCCTTATTACTATTATTATTATCGCTATAACTGTTATTATTCTTATTGGTATTACTATTATCCGTATTCCTCTTGTCTTTATCCTTATAACTATTATTATTATCCTTATTATTATTATTATTATTATCCTTATTACTATTATTATTATCGCTATAACTGTTATTATTATCCTTAATACTATTATTATTATCGCTATAACTGTTATTATTATTCTTATTACTATTACTATTATCCCTATTCCTCTTGTCTTTATCCTTATAACTATTATTATTATTATCCTTATAATTATTATTATTATCGCTAATAACTGTTATTATTATTCATGTTACTATTATTACTGTCCGTATTACTAGTGCCTTTATCCTTAATACTATTATTATTATCCTTATTATTATTATTATTATCGCTATAACTGTTATTATTATCCTTATTACTATTATTATTATGGCTATAACTGTTATTATTATTCTTGTTACTATTATTACTGTCCGTATTACTCTTGCCTTTATCCTTAATACTATTATTATTCTTGTTACTATTATTATTATCCCTATTCCTCTTGTCTTTCTCCTTATAACTATTATTATTATCGCTATAACTGTTATTATTATCCTTATTATTATTATTATTATTATCGCTATAACTGTTATTATTATGCTTATTCTATTGTTACTATCCCTATTATCTCGTCTATATCCTTATAACTATTATTATTATCCTTATTACTATTATTATTATCGCTATAACTGTTATTATTATTCTTATTACTATTACTATTATCCCCATTCCCCTTGTCTTTATCCTTATAACTATTATTATTATCCTTATTATTATTATTATTATCGCTATAACTGTTATTATTATCCTTATTACTATTATTATTATCGCTATAACTGTTATTATTATGCTTATTCTATTGTTACTATCCCTATTACTCTTGTCTATATCCTTATAACTATTATTATTATCCTTATTACTACTATTATTATCGCTATAACTGTTATTATTATTCTTGTTACTATTATTACTGTCCGTATTACTCTTGCCTTCATCCTTAATACTATTATTATTATCCTTATTATTATTATTATTATTATTATTATCGCTATAACTGTTATTATTATCCTTATTACTATTATTATTATCGCTATAACTGTTATTATTCTTATTGGTATTACTATTATCCGTATTCCTCTTGTCTTTATCCTTATAACTATTATTATTATCCTTATTATTATTATTATTATTATCCTTATTACTATTATTATTATCGCTATAACTGTTATTATTATCCTTAATACTATTATTATTATCGCTATAACTGTTATTATTATTCTTATTACTATTACTATTATCCCTATTCCTCTTGTCTTTATCCTTATAACTATTATTATTATCCTTATAATTATTATTATTATCGCTAATAACTGTTATTATTATTCTTATTACTATTATTATTATAACTATTATTATTATCCTTATTACTATTATTATTATCGCTATAACTGTTATTATTATTCTTGTTACTATTATTACTGTCCGTATTACTCTTGCCTTTATCCTTAATACTAATATTATTACCGCTATAACTGTTATTATTATCCTTATTATTATTATTATCGCTATAACTGTTATTATTATTCTTGTTACTATTATTATTATCCCTATTCCTCTTGTCTTTCTCCTTATAACTATTATTATTATCCTTATTATTATTATTATTAGTATCGCTATAACTGTTGTTATTATTCTTGTTACTATTATTATTATCCCTATTCCTCTTGTCTTTCTCCTTATAACTATTATTATTATCCTTATTATTATTATTATTATCGCTATAACTGTTATTATTATGTTTATTCTATTGTTACTATCCGTATTACTCTTGCCTTTATCATTATAACTATTATTATTATCCTTATTACTATTATTATTATCGCTATAACTGTTATTATTATTCTTGTTCCTATTATTACTGTCCGTATTACTCTTGCCTTTATCCTTAATACTATTATTATTATCGCTATAACTGTTATTATTATCCTTATTATTATTATTATTATTATTATTGCTATAACTGTTATTATTATTCTTGTTACTATTATTATTATCCCTATTCCTCTTGTCTTTCTCCTTATAACTATTATTATTATCGCTATAACTGTTATTATTATCCTTATTCTATTGTTACTATCCGTATTACTCTTGTCGTTATCCTTATAACTATTATTATTATCGCTAATAACTGTTATTATTATTCTTATTACTATTATTATTATCCCTATTGCCCTTGTCTTTATCCTTATAACTATTATTATTATCCTTATTACTATTATTATTATCGCTATAACTGTTATTATTATTATTATTCTATTGTTACTATCCCTAATACTCTTGTCTTTATCCTTATTACTATTATTATTATCCTTGTTACTATTATTATTATCGCTATAACTGTTGTTACTATTCTTGTTACTATTATTATTATCGCTATAACTGTTATTATTATTCTTATTACTATTGGTACTATCCGTATCACTCTTGTCTTTATCCATATAACTATTATTATTAATCCTTATTACTATTATTATTATCGCTATAACTGTTATTATTATTGTTATTACTATTATTATTATCCTTATTCTATTGTTACTATCCGTATTACTCTTGTCTTTATCCTTATAACTATTATTATTATCGCTAATAACTGTTATTATTATTCTTATTACTATTATTATTATCCCTATTGCCCTTGTCTTTATCCTTATAACTATTATTATTATCCTTATTACTATTATTATTATCGCTATAACTGTTATTATTATTCTTGTTCCTATTATTACTGTCCGTATTACTCTTGCCTTTATCCTTAATACTATTATTATTATCGCTATAACTGTTATTATTATCCTTATTATTATTATTATTATTATTGCTGTAACTGTTATTATTATTCTTGTTACTATTATTATTATCCCTATTCCTCTTGTATTTCTCCTTATAACTATTATTATTATCGCTAATAACTGTTATTATTATTCTTATTACTATTATTATTATCCCTATTGCCCTTGTCTTTATCCTTATAACTATTATTATTATCCTTATTACGATTATTATTATCGCTATAACTGTTATTATTATGGTTATTCTATTCTTACTATCCCTAATACTCTTGTCTTTATCCTTATAACTATTATTATTATCCTTGTTACTATTATTATTATCGCTATAACTGTTGTTATTATTCTTGTTACTATTATTATTATCCCTATTCCTCTTGCCTTTCTCCTTATAACTATTATTATTATCCTTATTATTATTATTATTATCGCTATAACTGTCATTATTATTCTTGTTACTATTATTATTATCGCTATAACTGTTATTATTATCCTTATTACTATTATTATTATCGCTATAACTGTTATTATTATGGTTATTCTATTGTTACTATCCCTATTACTCTTGTCTTTATCCTTATAACTATTATCATTATCCTTATGACTATTATTATTATCGCTATAACTGTTATTATTATTATTCTTGTTACTATTATTACTGTCCGTATTACTCTTCCCCTTATCCTTAGTACTATTATTATTATCGCTATAACTGTTATTATTATTCTTGTTACTATTATTATTATCCCTATTCCTCTTGTCTTTCTCCTCATAACTATTATTATTATCCTTATTATTATTATTATTATCGCTATAACTGTTACTATTATTCTTGTTGCTATTATTATTATCCCTATTCTTCTTGTCTGTCTCCTTATAACTATTATTATTATCCTTATTATTATTATTATTATCGCTATAACTGTTATTATTATTCTTGTTACTATTCTTATTATCGCTATAACTGTTGTTATTATTCTTAATACTATTATTATTATCGCTATAACTGTTATTATTATTCTTGTACTATTATTATTAGTATCGCTATAACTGTTCTTATTATTCTTATTACTATTACTATTATCCCTATTCCTCTTGTCTTTATCTTTATAACTATTATTATTATCCTTATTATTATTATTATTATTATTATCGCTGTAACTGTTATTATTATCCTTATTACTATTATTATTATCGCTATAACTGTTATTATTATGTTTATTCTATTGTTACTATCCGTATTACTCTTGCCTTTATCATTTTAACTATTATTATCATCGCTATAACTGTTATTATTATGCTTATTCTATTGTTACTATCTCTATTGCTCTTGTCTTTCTCCTTATAACTATTATTATTATCCTTATTATTATTATTATTATCGCTATAACTGTTACTATTATTCTTGTTACTATTATTATATTCCCTATTCCTCTTGTCTTTCTCCTTATAACTGTTATTATTATCCTTATTATTATTATTATTATCGCTATAACAGTTATTATTATTCTTATTACTATTACTATTATCCCTATTCCTCTTGTCTTTCTCCTGATAACTATTATTATTATCCTTATAATTATTATTATTATCGCTATAACTGTTATTATTATTCTTATTACTATTGGTACTATCCGTATCACTCTTGTCTTTATCCATATAACTATTATTATTAATCCTTATTACTATTATTATTATCGCTATAACTGTTATTATTATTGTTATTACTATTATTATTATCCTTATTCTATTGTTACTATCCGTATTACTCTTGTCTTTATCCTTATAACTATTATTATTATCGCTATAACTGTTATTATTATTCTTGTTCCTATTATTACTGTCCGTATTACTCTTGCCTTTATCCTTAATACTATTATTATTATCGCTATAACTGTTATTATTATCCTTATTATTATTATTATTATTATTGCTATAACTGTTATTATTATTCTTGTTACTATTATTATTATCCCTATTCCTCTTGTCTTTCTCCTTATAACTATTATTATTATCGCTAATAACTGTTATTATTATTCTTATTACTATTATTATTATCCCTATTGCCCTTGTCTTGATCCTTATAACTATTATTATTATCCTTATTACTACTATTATTATCGCTATAACTGTTATTATTATGGTTATTCTATTCTTACTATCCGTAATACTCTTGTCTTTATCCTTATAACTATTATTATTATCCTTGTTACTATTATTATTATCGCTATAACTGTTGTTATTATTCTTGTTACTATTATTATTATCCCTATTCCTCTTGAATTTCTCCTTATAACTATTATTATTATCCTTATTATTATTATTATTATCGCTATAACTGTCATTATTATTCTTGTTACTATTATTATTATCGCTATAACTGTTATTATTGTTCTTATTACTATTGTTACTATCCGTATCACTCTTGTCTTTATCCATATAACTATTATTATTAATCCTTATTACTATTATTATTATCGCTATGACTGTTATTATTATTCTTATTACTATTATTATTATCGCTATAACTGTTATTATTATCCTTATTACTATTATTATTATCGCTATAACTGTTATTATTATGGTTATTCTATTGTTACTATCCCTATTACTCTTGTCTTTATCCTTATAACTATTATCATTATCCTTATGACTATTATTATTATCGCTATAACTGTTATTATTATCCTTATTATTATTATTATTATTATTGCTATAACTGTTATTATTATTCTTGTTACTATTATTATTATCCCTATTCCTCTTGTCTTTCTCCTTATAACTATTATTATTATCCTTATTATTATTATTATTATCGCTATAACTGTCATTATTATTCTTGTTACTATTATTATTATCGCTATAACTGTTATTATTATCCTTATTACTATTATTATTATCGCTATAACTGTTATTATTATGTTTATTCTATTGTTACTATCCGTATTACTCTTGCCTTTATCATTTTAACTATTATTATCATCGCTATAACTGTTATTATTATGCTTATTCTATTGTTACTATCTCTATTCCTCTTGTCTTTCTCCTTATAACGATTATTATTATCGCTATAACTGTTATTATTATCCTTATTCTATTGTTACTATCCGTATTACTCTTGTCGTTATCCTTATAACTATTATTATTATCGCTAATAACTGTTATTATTATTCTTATTACTATTATTATTATCCCTATTGCCCTTGTCTTTATCCTTATAACTATTATTATTATCCTTATTACTATTATTATTATCGCTATAACTGTTATTATTATGGTTATTCTATTGTTACTATCCCTAATACTCTTGTCTTTATCCTTATAACTATTATTATTATCCTTGTTACTATTATTATTATCGCTGTAACTGTTGTTATTATTCTTGTTACTATTATTATTATCCCTATTCCGCTTGTCTTTCTCCTAATAACTATTATTATTATCCTTATAATTATTATTATTATCGCTATAACTGTTATTATTATTCTTGTTACTATTATTATTATCGCTATAACTGTTATTATTATTCTTGTTACTATTATTATTATCGCTATAACTGTTATTATTATTCTTATTACTATTGTTACTATCCGTATCACTCTTGTCTTTATCCATATAACTATTATTATTAATCCTTATTACTATTATTATTATCGCTATAACTGTTATTATTATTGTTATTACTATTATTATTATCGCTATAATTGTTATTATTATCCTTATTCTATTGTTACTATCCGTATTACTCTTGTCTTTATCCTTATAACTATTATTATTATCGCTAATACCTGTTATTATTATTCTTATTACTATTATTATTATCCCTATAGCCCTTGTCTTTATCCTTATAACTATTATTATTATCCTTATTACTATTATTATTATCGCTATAACTGTTATTATTATTCTTGTTACTATTATTACTGTCCGTATTACTCTTGCCTTTATCCTTAATACTAATATTATTACCGCTATAACTGTTATTATTATCCTTATTATTATTATTATTATCGCTATAACTGTTGTTATTATTCTGGTTACTATTATTATTATCCCTATTCCTCTTGTCTTTCTCCTATAACTATTATTATTATCCTTATTATTATTATTATTATCGCTATAACTGTTATTATTTTGTTTATTCTATTGTTACTATCCGTATTACTCTTTCCTTTATCATTATAACTATTATTATTATCCTTGTTACTATTATTATTATCGCTATAACTGTTGTTATTATTCTTGTTACTATTATTATTATCCCTATTCCTCTTGTCTTTCTCCTTATAACTATTATTATTATCCTTATTATTATTATTATTATCGCTATAACTGTCATTATTATTCTTGTTACTATTATTATTATCGCTATAACTGTTATTATTGTTCTTATTACTATTGTTACTATCCGTATCACTCTTGTCTTTATCCATATAACTATTATTATTAATCCTTAATACTATTATTATTATCGCTATGACTGTTATTATTATTCTTATTACTATTATTATTATCGCTATAACTGTTATTATTATCCTTATTACTATTATTATTATCGCTATAACTGTTATTATTATGGTTATTCTATTGTTACTATCCCTATTACTCTTGTCTTTATCCTTATAACTATTATCATTATCCTTATGACTATTATTATTATCGCTATAACTGTTATTATTATTATTCTTGTTACTATTATTACTGTCCGTATTACTCTTCCCCTTATCCTTAGTACTATTATTATTATCGCTATAACTGTTATTATTATTCTTGTTACTATTATTATTATCCCTATTCCTCTTGTCTTTCTCCTCATAACTATTATTATTATCCTTATTATTATTATTATTATTATCGCTATAACTGTTACTATTATTCTTGTTGCTATTATTATTATCACTATTCTTCTTGTCTGTCTCCTTATAACTATTATTATTATCCTTATTATTATTATTATTATCGCTATAACTGTTATTATTATTCTTGTTACTATTCTTATTATCGCTATAACTGTTGTTATTATTCTTAATACTATTATTATTATCGCTATAACTGTTATTATTATTCTTGTACTATTATTATTTGTATCGCTATAACTGTTCTTATTATTCTTATTACTATTACTATTATCCCTATTCCTCTTGTCTTTATCCTTATAACTATTATTATTATCCTTTTTATTATTATTATTATCGCTGTAACTGTTATTATTATCCTTATTACTATTATTATTATCGCTATAACTGTTATTATTATGTTTATTCTATTGTTACTATCCGTATTACTCTTGCCTTTATCATTATAACTATTATTATTATTTTTATTATTATTATTATTATCGCTATAGCTGTTATTATTATTCTTGTTACTATTATTATTATCCCTATTCCTCTTGTCTTTCTCCTTATAACTATTATTATTATCCTTATTATTATTATTATTATCGCTATAACTGTTGTTATTATTCTTGTTACTATTATTATTATCCCTATTCCTCTTGTCTTTCTCCTTATAACTATTATTATTATCCTTATTATTATTATTATTATCGCTATAACTGTTGTTATTATTCTTGTTACTATTATTATTATCCCTATTCCTCTTGTCTTTCTCCTTATAACTATTATTATTATCCTTATTATTATTATTATTATTATCGCTATAACTGTTATTATTATGTTTATTCTATTGTTACTATCCGTATTACTCTTGCCTTTATCATTATAACTATTATTATTATCCTTATTACTATTATTATCATCGCTATAACTGTTATTATTATGCTTATTCTATTGTTACTATCTCTATTACTCTTGTCTTTCTCCTTATAACTATTATTATTATCCTTATTATTATTATTATTATCGCTATAACTGTTACTATTATTCTTGTTACTATTATTATTATCCCTATTCCTCTTGTCTTTCTCCTTATAACTGTTATTATTATCCTTATTATTATTATTATTAGCGCTATAACAGTTATTATTATTCTTATTACTATTACTATTATCCCTATTCCTCTTGTCTTTCTCCTGATAACTATTATTATTATCCTTATAATTATTATTATTATTATCGCTACAACTGTTATTATTATTCTTGTTACTATTACTATTATCGCTATAACTGTTATTATTATTCTTGTTACTATTCCTATTATCCCTATTCCTCTTGTCTTTCTCCTTATAACTATTATTATTATCCTTATTACTATTATTATTATTATTGCAATAACTGTTATTATTATTCTTGTTACTATTATTATTATCCCTATTCCTCTTGTCTTTCTCCTTATAACGATTATTATTATCGCTATAACTGTTATTATTATCCTTATTCTATTGTTACTATCCGTATTACTCTTGTCGTTATCCTTATAACTATTATTATTATTGCTAATAACTGTTATTATTATTCTTATTACTATTATTATTATCCCTATTGCCCTTGTCTTTATCCTTATAACTATTATTATTATCCTTATTACTATTATTATTATCGCTATAACTGTTATTATTATGGTTATTCTATTGTTACTATCCCTAATACTCTTGTCTTTATCCTTATAACTATTATTATTATCCTTGTTACTATTATTATTATCGCTGTAACTGTTGTTATTATTCTTGTTACTATTATTATTATCCCTATTCCTCTTGTCTTTCTCCTAATAACTATTATTATTATCCTTATAATTATTATTATTATCGCTATAATTGTTATTATTATTCTTGTTACTATTATTATTATCGCTATAACTGTTATTATTATTCTTATTACTATTGTTACTATCCGTATCACTCTTGTCTTTATCCATATAACTATTATTATTAATCCTTATTACTATTATTATTATCGCTATAACTGTTATTATTATTGTTATTACTATTATTATTATCGCTATTCCTCTTGTCTTTCTCCTTATAACTATTATTATTATCCTTATTATTATTATTATTATCGCTATAACTGTTGTTATTATTCTTGTTACTATTATTATTATCCAAATTCCTCTTGTCTTTCTCCTTATAACTATTATTATTATCCTTATTATTATTATTATTATCGCTATAACTGTTATTATTATTCTTGTTCCTATTATTATTATCCCAATTCCTCTTGTCTTTCTCCTAATAACTATTATTATTATCCTTATAATTATTATTATTATCGCTATAACTGTTATTATTATCCTTATTACTATTATTATTATCGCTATAACTGTTATTATTATGCTTATTCTATTGTTACTATCCCTATTACTCTTGTCTATATCCTTATAACTATTATTATTATCCTTATTACTACTATTATTATCGCTATAACTGTTATTATTATTCTTGTTACTATTATTACTGTCCGTATTACTCTTGCCTTCATCCTTAATACTATTATTATTATCGCTATAACTGTTATTATTCTTATTGGTATTACTATTATCCGTATTCCTCTTGTCTTTATCCTTATAACTATTATTATTATCCTTATTATTATTATTATTATTATCCTTATTACTATTATTATTATCGCTATAACTGTTATTATTATCCTTAATACTATTATTATTATCGCTAATAACTGTTATTATTATTCTTATTACTATTATTATTATAACTATTATTATTATCCTTATTACTATTATTATTATCGCTATAACTGTTATTATTATTCTTGTTACTATTATTACTGTCCGTATTACTCTTGCCTTTATCCTTAATACTAATATTATTACCGCTATAACTGTTATTATTATCCTTATTATTATTATTATCGCTATAACTGTTATTATTATTCTTGTTACTATTATTATTATCCCTATTCCTCTTGTCTTTCTCCTTATAACTATTATTATTATCCTTATTATTATTATTATTAGTATCGCTATAACTGTTGTTATTATTCTTGTTACTATTATTATTATCCCTATTCCTCTTGTCTTTCTCCTTATAACTATTATTATTATCCTTATTATTATTATTATTATCGCTATAACTGTTATTATTATGTTTATTCTATTGTTACTATCCGTATTACTCTTGCCTTTATCATTATAACTATTATTATTATCCTTATTACTATTATTATTATCGCTATAACTGTTATTATTATTCTTGTTCCTATTATTACTGTCCGTATTACTCTTGCCTTTATCCTTAATACTATTATTATTATCGCTATAACTGTTATTATTATCCTTATTATTATTATTATTATTATTATTGCTATAACTGTTATTATTATTCTTGTTACTATTATTATTATCCCTATTCCTCTTGTCTTTCTCCTTATAACTATTATTATTATCGCTATAACTGTTATTATTATCCTTATTCTATTGTTACTATCCGTATTACTCTTGTCTTTATCCTTATAACTATTATTATTATCGCTAATAACTGTTATTATTATTCTTATTACTATTATTATTATCCCTATTGCCCTTGTCTTTATCCTTATAACTATTATTATTATCCTTATTACTATTATTATTATCGCTATAACTGTTATTATTATCCTTATTATTATTATTATTATTATTGCTATAACTGTTATTATTATTCTTGTTACTATTATTATTATCCCTATTCCTCTTGTCTTTCTCCTTATAACTATTATTATTATCGCTAATAACTGTTATTATTATTCTTATTACTATTATTATTATCCCTATTGCCCTTGTCTTTATCCTTATAACTATTATTATTATCCTTATTACTATTATTATTATCGCTATAACTGTTATTATTATGGTTATTCTATTCTTACTATCCCTAATACTCTTGTCTTTATCCTTATAACTATTATTATTATCCTTGTTACTATTATTATTATCGCTATAACTGTTGTTATTATTCTTGTTACTATTATTATTATCCCTATTCCTCTTGCCTTTCTCCTTATAACTATTATTATTATCCTTATTATTATTATTATTATCGCTATAACTGTCATTATTATTCTTGTTACTATTATTATTATCGCTATAACTGTTATTATTGTTCTTATTACTATTGTTACTATCCGTATCACTCTTGTCTTTATCCATATAACTATTATTATTAATCCTTATTACTATTATTATTATCGCTATGACTGTTATTATTATTCTTATTACTATTATTATTATCGCTATAACTGTTATTATTATCCTTATTACTATTATTATTATCGCTATAACTGTTATTATTATGGTTATTCTATTGTTACTATCCCTATTACTCTTGTCTTTATCCTTATAACTATTATCATTATCCTTATGACTATTATTATTATCGCTATAACTGTTATTATTATCCTTATTATTATTATTATTATTATTGCTATAACTGTTATTATTATTCTTGTTACTATTATTATTATCCCTATTCCTCTTGTCTTTCTCCTTATAACTATTATTATTATCGCTATAACTGTTATTATTATCCTTATTCTATTGTTACTATCCGTATTACTCTTGTCTTTATCCTTATAACTATTATTATTATCGCTAATAACTGTTATTATTATTCTTATTACTATTATTATTATCCCTATTGCCCTTGTCTTTATCCTTATAACTATTATTATTATCCTTATTACTATTATTATTATCGCTATAACTGTTATTATTATGGTTATTCTATTGTTACTATCCCTAATACTCTTGTCTTTATCCTTATAACTATTATTATTATCCTTGTTACTATTATTATTATCGCTGTAACTGTTGTTATTATTCTTGATACTATTATTATTATCCCTATTCCTCTTGTCTTTCTCCTTATAACTATTATTATTATCCTTATTATTATTATTATTATCGCTATAACTGTCATTATTATTCTTGTTACTATTATTATTATCGCTATAATTGTTATTATTATCCTTATTACTATTATTATTATCGCTATAACTGTTATTATTATGGTTATTCTATTGTTACTATCCCTATTACTCTTGTCTTTATCCTTATAACTATTATCATTATCCTTATGACTATTATTATTATCGCTATAACTGTTATTATTATTATTCTTGTTACTATTATTACTGTCCGTATTACTCTTCCCCTTATCCTTAGTACTATTATTATTATCGCTGTAACTGTTATTATTATTCTTGTTACTATTATTATTATCCCTATTCCTCTTGTCTTTCTCCTCATAACTATTATTATTATCCTTATTATTATTATTATTATCGCTATAACTGTTACTATTATTCTTGTTGCTATTATTATTATCCCTATTCTTCTTGTCTGTCTCCTTATAACTATTATTATTATCCTTATTATTATTATTATTATCGCTATAACTGTTATTATTATTCTTGTTACTATTCTTATTATCGCTATAACTGTTGTTATTATTCTTAATACTATTATTATTATCGCTATAACTGTTATTATTATTCTTGTACTATTATTATTAGTATCGCTATAACTGTTCTTATTATTCTTATTACTATTACTATTATCCCTATTCCTCTTGTATTTATCCTTATAACTATTATTATTATAATTTTTATTATTATTATTATCGCTGTAACTGTTATTATTATCCTTATTACTATTATTATTATCGCTATAACTGTTATTATTATGTTTATTCTATTGTTACTATCCGTATTACTCTTGCCTTTATCATTATAACTATTATTATTATTTTTATTATTATTATTATTATCGCTATAACTGTTATTATTATTCTTGTTACTATTATTATTATCCCTATTCCTCTTGTCTTTCTCCTTATAACTATTATTATTATCCTTATTATTATTATTATTATCGCTATAACTGTTGTTATTATTCTTGTTACTATTATTATTATCCCTATTCCTCTTGTCTTTCTCCTTATAACTATTATTATTATCCTTATTATTATTATTATTATTATCGCTATAACTGTTATTATTATGTTTATTCTATTGTTACTATCCGTATTACTCTTGCCTTTATCATTATAACTATTATTATTATCCTTATTACTATTATTATTATCGCTATAACTGTTATTATTATTCTTGTTACTATTATTACTGTCCGTATTACTCTTGCCTTTATCCTTAATACTATTATTATTATCGTTATAACTGTTATTATTATTCTTATTATTATTATTATTATCGCTATAACTGTTATTATTATCCTTATTACTATTATTATTATCGCTATAACTGTTATTATTATTGTTATTACTATTATTATTATCGCTATAATTATTATTATTATCCTTATTCTATTGTTACTATCCGTGTTACTCTTGTCTTTATCTTTATAACTATTATTATTATCCTTATTATTATTATAATTATTATTATCGCTGTAACTGTTATTATTATCCTTATTACTATTATTATTATCGCTATAACTGTTATTATTATGTTTATTCTATTGTTACTATCCGTATTACTCTTGCCTTTATCATTTTAACTATTATTATCATCGCTATAACTGTTATTATTATGCTTATTCTATTGTTACTATCTCTATTGCTCTTGTCTTTCTCCTTATAACTATTATTATTATCCTTATTATTATTATTATTATCGCTATAACTGTTACTATTATTCTTGTTACTATTATTATATTCCCTATTCCTCTTGTCTTTCTCCTTATAACTGTTATTATTATCCTTATTATTATTATTATTATCGCTATAACAGTTATTATTATTCTTATTACTATTACTATTATCCCTATTCCTCTTGTCTTTCTCCTGATAACTATTATTATTATCCTTATAATTATTATTATTATCGCTATAACTGTTATTATTATTCTTATTACTATTGGTACTATCCGTATCACTCTTGTCTTTATCCATATAACTATTATTATTAATCCTTATTACTATTATTATTATCGCTATAACTGTTATTATTATTGTTATTACTATTATTATTATCCTTATTCTATTGTTACTATCCGTATTACTCTTGTCTTTATCCTTATAACTATTATTATGATCGCTATAACTGTTATTATTATTCTTGTTCCTATTATTACTGTCCGTATTACTCTTGCCTTTATCCTTAATACTATTATTATTATCGCTATAACTGTTATTATTATCCTTATTATTATTATTATTATTATTGCTATAACTGTTATTATTATTCTTGTTACTATTATTATTATCCCTATTCCTCTTGTCTTTCTCCTTATAACTATTATTATTATCGCTAATAACTGTTATTATTATTCTTATTACTATTATTATTATCCCTATTGCCCTTGTCTTTATCCTTATAACTATTATTATTATCCTTATTACTATTATTATTATCGCTATAACTGTTATTATTATTCTTGTTACTATTATTACTGTCCGTATTACTCTTGCCTTTATCCTTAATACTATTATTATTATCGTTATAACTGTTATTATTATTCTTATTATTATTATTATTATCGCTATAACTGTTATTATTATCCTTATTACTATTATTATTATCGCTATAACTGTTATTATTATTGTTATTACTATTATTATTATCGCTATAATTATTATTATTATCCTTATTCTATTGTTACTATCCGTGTTACTCTTGTCTTTATCTTTATAACTATTATTATTATCCTTATTATTATTATAATTATTATATCGCTGTAACTGTTATTATTATCCTTATTACTATTATTATTATCGCTATAACTGTTATTATTATGTTTATTCTATTGTTACTATCCGTATTACTCTTGCCTTTATCATTTTAACTATTATTATCATCGCTATAACTGTTATTATTATGCTTATTCTATTGTTACTATCTCTATTGCTCTTGTCTTTCTCCTTATAACTATTATTATTATCCTTATTATTATTATTATTATCGCTATAACTGTTACTATTATTCTTGTTACTATTATTATATTCCCTATTCCTCTTGTCTTTCTCCTTATAACTGTTATTATTATCCTTATTATTATTATTATTATCGCTATAACAGTTATTATTATTCTTATTACTATTACTATTATCCCTATTCCTCTTGTCTTTCTCCTGATAACTATTATTATTATCCTTATAATTATTATTATTATCGCTATAACTGTTATTATTATTCTTATTACTATTGGTACTAATCCGTATCACTCTTGTCTTTATCCATATAACTATTATTATTAATCCCTTATTACTATTATTATTATCGCTATAACTGTTATTATTATTGTTATTACTATTATTATTATCCTTATTCTATTGTTACTATCCGTATTACTCTTGTCTTTATCCTTATAACTATTATTATTATCGCTATAACTGTTATTATTATTCTTGTTACTATTATTATTATCGCTATAATTGTTATTATTATCCTTATTACTATTATTATTATCGCTATAACTGTTATTATTATGGTTATTCTATTGTTACTATCCCTATTACTCTTGTCTTTATCCTTATAACTATTATCATTATCCTTATGACTATTATTATTATCGCTATAACTGTTATTATTATTATTCTTGTTACTATTATTACTGTCCGTATTACTCTTCCCCTTATCCTTAGTACTATTATTATTATCGCTGTAACTGTTATTATTATTCTTGTTACTATTATTATTATCCCTATTCCTCTTGTCTTTCTCCTCATAACTATTATTATTATCCTTATTATTATTATTATTATCGCTATAACTGTTACTATTATTCTTGTTGCTATTATTATTATCCCTATTCTTCTTGTCTGTCTCCTTATAACTATTATTATTATCCTTATTATTATTATTATTATCGCTATAACTGTTATTATTATTCTTGTTACTATTCTTATTATCGCTATAACTGTTGTTATTATTCTTAATACTATTATTATTATCGCTATAACTGTTATTATTATTCTTGTACTATTATTATTAGTATCGCTATAACTGTTCTTATTATTCTTATTACTATTACTATTATCCCTATTCCTCTTGTATTTATCCTTATAACTATTATTATTATAATTTTTATTATTATTATTATCGCTGTAACTGTTATTATTATCCTTATTACTATTATTATTATCGCTATAACTGTTATTATTATGTTTATTCTATTGTTACTATCCGTATTACTCTTGCCTTTATCATTATAACTATTATTATTATTTTTATTATTATTATTATTATCGCTATAACTGTTATTATTATTCTTGTTACTATTATTATTATCCCTATTCCTCTTGTCTTTCTCCTTATAACTATTATCATTATCCTTATGACTATTATTATTATCGCTATAACTGTTATTATTATTATTCTTGTTACTATTATTACTGTCCGTATTACTCTTCCCCTTATCCTTAGTACTATTATTATTATCGCTGTAACTGTTATTATTATTCTTGTTACTATTATTATTATCCCTATTCCTCTTGTCTTTCTCCTCATAACTATTATTATTATCCTTATTATTATTATTATTATCGCTATAACTGTTACTATTATTCTTGTTGCTATTATTATTATCCCTATTCTTCTTGTCTGTCTCCTTATAACTATTATTATTATCCTTATTATTATTATTATTATCGCTATAACTGTTATTATTATTCTTGTTACTATTCTTATTATCGCTATAACTGTTGTTATTATTCTTAATACTATTATTATTATCGCTATAACTGTTATTATTATTCTTGTACTATTATTATTAGTATCGCTATAACTGTTCTTATTATTCTTATTACTATTACTATTATCCCTATTCCTCTTGTATTTATCCTTATAACTATTATTATTATAATTTTTATTATTATTATTATCGCTGTAACTGTTATTATTATCCTTATTACTATTATTATTATCGCTATAACTGTTATTATTATGTTTATTCTATTGTTACTATCCGTATTACTCTTGCCTTTATCATTATAACTATTATTATTATTTTTATTATTATTATTATTATCGCTATAACTGTTATTATTATTCTTGTTACTATTATTATTATCCCTATTCCTCTTGTCTTTCTCCTTATAACTATTATTATTATCCTTATTATTATTATTATTATCGCTATAACTGTTGTTATTATTCTTGTTACTATTATTATTATCCCTATTCCTCTTGTCTTTCTCCTTATAACTATTATTATTATCGCTAATAACTGTTATTATTATTCTTATTACTATTATTATTATCCCTATTGCCCTTGTCTTTATCCTTATAACTATTATTATTATCCTTATTACTATTATTATTATCGCTATAACTGTTATTATTATTCTTGTTACTATTATTACTGTCCGTATTACTCTTGCCTTTATCCTTAATACTATTATTATTATCGTTATAACTGTTATTATTATTCTTATTATTATTATTATTATCGCTATAACTGTTATTATTATCCTTATTACTATTATTATTATCGCTATAACTGTTATTATTATTGTTATTACTATTATTATTATCGCTATAATTATTATTATTATCCTTATTCTATTGTTACTATCCGTGTTACTCTTGTCTTTATCTTTATAACTATTATTATTATCCTTATTATTATTATAATTATTATTATCGCTGTAACTGTTATTATTATCCTTATTACTATTATTATTATCGCTATAACTGTTATTATTATGTTTATTCTATTGTTACTATCCGTATTACTCTTGCCTTTATCATTTTAACTATTATTATCATCGCTATAACTGTTATTATTATGCTTATTCTATTGTTACTATCTCTATTGCTCTTGTCTTTCTCCTTATAACTATTATTATTATCCTTATTATTATTATTATTATCGCTATAACTGTTACTATTATTCTTGTTACTATTATTATATTCCCTATTCCTCTTGTCTTTCTCCTTATAACTGTTATTATTATCCTTATTATTATTATTATTATCGCTATAACAGTTATTATTATTCTTATTACTATTACTATTATCCCTATTCCTCTTGTCTTTCTCCTGATAACTATTATTATTATCCTTATAATTATTATTATTATCGCTATAACTGTTATTATTATTCTTATTACTATTGGTACTATCCGTATCACTCTTGTCTTTATCCATATAACTATTATTATTAATCCTTATTACTATTATTATTATCGCTATAACTGTTATTATTATTGTTATTACTATTATTATTATCCTTATTCTATTGTTACTATCCGTATTACTCTTGTCTTTATCCTTATAACTATTATTATTATCGCTATAACTGTTATTATTATTCTTGTTACTATTATTATTATCGCTATAATTGTTATTATTATCCTTATTACTATTATTATTATCGCTATAACTGTTATTATTATGGTTATTCTATTGTTACTATCCCTATTACTCTTGTCTTTATCCTTATAACTATTATCATTATCCTTATGACTATTATTATTATCGCTATAACTGTTATTATTATTATTCTTGTTACTATTATTACTGTCCGTATTACTCTTCCCCTTATCCTTAGTACTATTATTATTATCGCTGTAACTGTTATTATTATTCTTGTTACTATTATTATTATCCCTATTCCTCTTGTCTTTCTCCTCATAACTATTATTATTATCCTTATTATTATTATTATTATCGCTATAACTGTTACTATTATTCTTGTTGCTATTATTATTATCCCTATTCTTCTTGTCTGTCTCCTTATAACTATTATTATTATCCTTATTATTATTATTATTATCGCTATAACTGTTATTATTATTCTTGTTACTATTCTTATTATCGCTATAACTGTTGTTATTATTCTTAATACTATTATTATTATCGCTATAACTGTTATTATTATTCTTGTACTATTATTATTAGTATCGCTATAACTGTTCTTATTATTCTTATTACTATTACTATTATCCCTATTCCTCTTGTATTTATCCTTATAACTATTATTATTATAATTTTTATTATTATTATTATCGCTGTAACTGTTATTATTATCCTTATTACTATTATTATTATCGCTATAACTGTTATTATTATGTTTATTCTATTGTTACTATCCGTATTACTCTTGCCTTTATCATTATA